>CM046446.1:50563441-50826072 GCA_025506515.1 Flaveria trinervia
TCATTCAAGACCAAACCATCACAAGGTCAAGGCTAGGTTATGCACCAATATGAAACAACATCCAAGAACAAAAAGAAATCCTCATTTGACCCTAAATTTTTAGCCATCATAAACCAAGAATTTAGGGTGTTTTGTCCAAACAAAACACAATCAACCATTTTGATAGCTTTTCTTTCAAGGTTTAATCATAAGCATGTAAGATATAACCTTGAAAGGTTGGGGATTCATCATAACATCACAAAACAGCCCCAATTAGCTTGTTAAAACCCCATAAAACCAATTTTACAAGGATAATGAAGCTAGCCATCCACATATCTGCCTCTAGATGCCAATGTTGGGTTTGTTGCACCATTATCTAAGTAGTTTAACCATTTTAAATATGAATATGCAGTGGAATAAAACCTTAATCTTATGATTTATAATCTGAAAATCATGGTTAATAACATAACATCAACAAACCCAAGAACATAGGATGATATATATATATGTATATGAACTAGCTATCAAGAGCAAATAACAACCAAAACAAGATAAACAAACCACCTTTGTAAACCTGCTGAAAAACGAGATTTGGATGAAGAAGATGAAGTTCTTGAATGGCCAAAACACCAAGGAGAGGTGTCCTCAAGCTTATATACCGTAAGCCACAAGCAAACACCTTGTTGCTAGGATTTCTCCACCAAAAATGAACCAAGGATGGCTCAAAATCTGATTTTCAACTATGAACTCTTCAAGAAAACTAGAGAGAAAAGTTTGGTTCTTGCATGTATGAGAGAGAGACCAAAGATGGAGTGTGTGACTAGTTTAAGTGGCGTGTGGTTTCAAGGCAACAAATGACCAAACATGCCCCTAAGGGGGCGGCCAAAAATCTTGTTTAAAATGGGTTCCCCCCATTTTAAACACCCACTTAATTAGTGAACTAGTTATATTATTAGTTATATAAGCAACCTTTTACATATATAACTTAAACACATAATTATTATTTGATGTTATTTAACAAACTTAAATAAAATGATAAATAATGTCCATGAACAAAATATCCTTATAAGTTGTTCTTTCTCACATACAATTTATTTAGAAAACCATTTTCTAAATTGGTGTAATTATTTATTTGCATGATCATATCATCAATTAAATACATATTGGTGTTTGCCAAACTTGCTATTGGGTATGACCCGACTTGGATCATAACGTACTAACCACATCAATGTTCTATGTGTCTTGGGCATAAAATCCAACAGCAACAGTAGTTTAAGAATGAATAACAAGATCAGGTTGAGTGGAATCACACAAAAATCTTTGGTTGTTTATGATGAAGATGATCGAAGTGGATGTACTGTGTATTTGCGCTCGTCTCACTATGAAGTCTCTCAAATTTGAAAAGTATTAATGACCCATTTAAATTCCTTTAAATAGTGAAATAATGCATTCTAAAAGATTTTACAAGTTTAAGATCAAATGCGGTCACCACTATAGCAAATGCGAAAGTGTAAATTTTTGACTTTTGGTCATTCGCATTTGTTAACTGTAGCAAATGCGGAAGACAAAAATTCGGACTTTGACTACCTGTATTTGTTCACTGTTGTAAATGCGGAAGTTTTGTTACTTCTGTTTTATTCTATCCGCATTTGTTCACTGTTGTAAATGCGGAAGAACTAAGTTCATCAACATTTATTCACTGTAACAAATGCGGTTGACAATACTTATTTAGCATTGCTCACTGTAGCAAATACGATAGAGTAAAATTCACATTTACTTGATCATCATTCATTGACAAGAGATTGATTATTTAATTATTTCTGCTTGATCATACATGAGCATTGAAGATGTGTATCCACAAATGCGGATGAGTAAAACAAATGCGGATGAGTAAAACAAATGCGGAAGTGTAAATTTCATATGTATTTGACAAATGCGGTTGAACACATAAAAGTTTATCCACATTGACTAATGCGGTTAACACTTGAAAATTATTGTATCCGCATTGACAAATGCGGTAGAACAATTTTTGTTCCGCATAGGTTTTAACACTTCCAAATTTCATGTATACTCGTAGCACACTAATGCGGTAGAGTAAAATCATTGTCCGCATTAGTTACACTTGAAAATATAAAGCTACCCGCATTGGTTATAAGCATGGGTTACCTTCACCCGCATTAACCAATGCACTTACCTGCATTAACTTTTGAACTTAATCATAAGTTAATGTGACTGAATTGATTTTTCTTATGAAGTTAACTGCTAAAATTGTCAATTCTTGCTTGGATTGACTTGTCTGTCACAAGTGATACAAGTTTCCTAATTTTGACTAATCTTGGACTTTTCATGCTTCCAAGAATCTGTATAAGCTGAGATATAGTGGTATAACTTTTTGCAACAACACCAAAATTCTTTTTGTTTTGTTTTGAAAGTAAGTTAAGCTAGTAAACAATAATATGGACTTACTCAAAAATTTTAAATTTCTCCCCATAAAGTTTATATCCACATTTGGATAGAAACTTTAAAGATTTAAAAACTTTTTGAATTTTATTATGATTATTAATAATGAAGAGAATTGTATCTTTTGTTAGGATCATATCAGTCTTACATTACACATGTGCATCCTTTATGATTAAATGGACATGTTTATGAACTTGATGATTGAAGGTATGTTTGTCCTCTTAAACTCATACCAGGTTGATATTTTGATTTAAATGATTTTTATCATGTTTTTGGTTGATTTAATTATTCAATGTGTAACTCACACACACAAACATGGAATGATCAACCATCGTTATACAATGCATGGTAGAACTTTTTCAAAACTTTTCTTACGAGGTTACTTAAGTTATGAGAACTCATTTTCATTAATCCTCATTGGGATTCTTTTACTTTGATCCTTCTTATGATGATCCTGATTGGGATCTTTTTCACTTCACTTTGGAAGGTGATCCATGATGGGATTCTTTTGTTCATTCACTTGGAATGTATTGCTTTTGTAGATTCATCCATGTTGGATGTGTTCCTCGTTGGGAATCTTTTGTATCAGCTTGAAATCTGGCACACACACAAATACCAAACATAATGTCTGGCCTACTGGCTGTTAGATACATCAGTGAACCGATCATTGATCGATAGTGAGTCTGATCCATTGGTTTGCCTTCAGGATCAGGTCCAATCTTTATTTTAGTATCCATAGGATTTTTGGTAGACTGACAGTCAGCAAAGTGGAATTTCTTCAACATGGTTTTGATTGGTGACCTAACTTGATTTTATCTTCATTGGTTTCAATATAAACATCAGGTTTGTTTTAAGGATTGGTCACTTGTTTTACTAAAGATTTTGGTTCCATAGTTTAAGTTTCAATTTCTTCAGTGAGTGAGACAAATTCAGGCATGACAGTGTAGTTGTCATTTTATGGTGGAGGACATGAATTACAGCCAATCCCCGACATGTCCTTTGGATCCTTTTGAGAATCAAGCATCTCTTGCAGCTTGACTGAAGACATTTGAATCTTTTCAAGTTTCACTTCAGTTAGTGAATGTTCAGCCTTAGATTGAGCTAACTTTCAGTAAGGGGCTCATTCTCAGCTGCAAGAGTGTACTTTTCACCATGTAGTTTTTCTATGTCAAAGATAAGAGATTTGATTTTGATTTCAAAGCCTTTTATTTCCCTCTTCATCATCTCTGACTTTACCTTTTCTTCCTTAATTTTATCTACCATTTATGGTTATGCTCCCTATAACCTTGCAATATACATTTTTCACTACAAAGGTTAGATTTTACCTTAGTAGCCATTAGAGATGGACCATCATTGATGTGAGCCACAAGAGCATGATTTTCAAATTGAGGCTTTACTTCCTCTGCATACACGCTCCAGTCACATACCCCATTTTGCTTTATCACGAGAGCACTGGCAGAAGACTGACCGCTTCCATGAGCTTGATTTGTCAGTTGGGGTGGATTTTGATATGATTGGTGTTGATAAGAATGATGATACTATTGCGGTTGGTTGTTGGAGTGAAAGCTTGAGTTAGGCTGTGAGGATGACTGGCCTTGAGAGTTCCTTTGATAGTTGTTTCTCTTGGGGGCATTGCATTCTCTTGAGAAGTGACTAGCCATGCCACAGTTGAAGCATTTCACGTTGGATTTATCATATCCAAGTTTTGTTTTTTCATTTAGGCTTAGCTTTCTACATTTTCTAAAGAATTTCTTGGCTCTCATGGAAATCATGGCCATTTGCCATTGTAGATCCATTTCTTCCACATCATCAGGATCCATTTCCTCTAGTTCTTCCTGAATTAGATGAGCAGAAGTGAGTCTTCCTCCTAATATGCATCAAAGCTTGCAACAAAGGCATTGTAAGTTGCCTTCTATTCTTTTGATCTTGTGTCTTCAGGAGTGGTTTGAGGAGCAGCAGTGGCTCTGGATATTTGAGATAATGTTGATGGATGATTGATTGGTGGAGTTGCAATGAACCTAGTGTTGTTCAGTTGATCTCTTGATGAGATGAAATCATCCTCCTCAGTGATGAAGGCATTTTCCACAGAATGAGATTCTGATGGAAACTTGTAAGCCTCAATCACTCTTGGTCCACCATGATTTCTGCTTCTTTCATCAATTTCTAATGCTTCTATTTTTGCTATCATGATATCCAAAGTAGTACTCTCAAGATCAAGAGTATTTTTCAGCATTGTTACATTCTATTACCAGCTTTCAGGGAGGCTGTGAAGCATTTTCTTGTTTAGTTCTTTGATCTTGTAAGTGACTCCCATGATTTCCAATTCATTTACCAACTGTATAAATCTGTGCAGTTGTTTGAATATGGACCCTCCCTTGGTGTGGTGGAATGTTTCGTACTCATGAACAAGATTATCCTTGTTAATCTATGCTACCTCACTGCTTCCTTCACACATAATTTTAATGCATCCCACATAGCTTTTGTAGTACTATACTTCTCTAATGTTTTCAGCACATCCATCTTGAGTGCTTGAGTTAGAATGGAGTAAGCTTTGAGGTCAATCTTGATTTTCTTATAGTCTTCATCATCAAGACTTAGATCTTCAACATGTATTCTTGTAGTTTTATAAATTGCAGCTTGATCTGTAGACATAGTGACAGGGATATGTGGCCCCTTGCATATTAAGATCCAGAAATCAGGATCTACACCTATGATGTAATTTCTAAACCTGATTTTCCACTATTTAAATGTAGATTTTTGTTTAAGCATAGGACATTTAGGTGTATGACGAAGTTCTGAGTAACTGTTAGAATCCATTTTAACAAAGTGTTTAACTAGTATAAATATAGATTTAGATGATTTTTAGGATTGATTAGTCCAACTTTTCCAAATAGTTCAAATGGATATCAGAATCAGATTTGTGATTGCAGTGAGTTTCTTGCTGTTGGGAATATTTGGGTGAGAATGTGTTGACAGGAGTATTTTTTGTTGTTTACTAAGTAGATATGATGATATACTCTACTAGCAACTCGATTACCAGATCAATCAAATTCTATTCAGTTCTTGCGCAGATCGGAAAGAGAACTGAGAGCCAAAGCTCTCATACCAATTGACTGGGTAAGTAAGATTGAGATTCTTACTGAGAATCGAATATCGTAATCAAGTCAATGATTGAATGGCGGAAACAAACAATCAAAGAACATTCAATGCAAGAAATATACTCATAAATGCTTTTGTATTATATATATGAAAGTTGATTGATTACAGAGAATAAATGACAACAAAAATTCTCTATGTCTATCAGCCGTACCTCATGTATGAGGTTATCTATTCTATTTATAGGCAGACAAGATGCCTTTTGCAAAATGACTAAACTACCCCTCACCTATTACATCAGAACTAGTCTATGTCTTGATCCGCATCTTTGCTTGTTCATCCGCATTGACAAATGCGGACGAGTTAACTTGATCAGCATTTCTTCACTTGATCATCCGCAATATTATGTTGGTCATCCGCACTGGTTAATGCTGACGAACAGATACTTATGCGCATTTGTTCGGTCATCCTCATTTGTCAAATACGGATGAGCAAAGTCTTGTCCGCATTAATACTTGGTCTTCCACATTTGTCAATGCGGAAGAACAAATACTTGTCCGTATTTGTTTTATGTCTTCCGCATTGACAAATGCGGAAGACAACATTTAGTTTTTCTGAGCAGGATCTTCATCTGCATTTATTCTTGGACTTGGGGGATTTGAGCAAAGCAATCATCAAATCACCCATTGAATTGGCATGTATGATCCTTTTAGCGTGCAACACTCCTGTCATTTGTTGATCTAGATATCCTAGATTGATGGTTGTGAAAGTGAGGTCTGATAGTGTTTTTCATAGCTGACGTTTTTAAGATAGGCTTGTTTTGGGAAATTCTCAATCCCTTCTTATTGAAGTAACAATCAGATGTATTGTGATTGTTTGCTCACAGATTGAACAATATTTGTTAAAGTAGCATTTTTTGGTGGAATGATTGTTCATGTCACAGATAGAGCAGTACTGGTTGAAAAAGCACTCTTCTGTTTTGTGATTAAACATATTGCATATGTCATAATACATCTGTGTGTTTCTTGAATCAGATTTTGGTTTGGTGGGTTTAGGTTATTTACCCACTCTCAATGGACTTGTAGTCTTTTGCTTAGGGAAGGAATCAAGATCAGCCTTAGTTGTAGTTTGCTTCACATCTACTATTGCTAACTGTTTTTTTTCCTCAACCCTTTCTTTATCTCTTTCTCAAACTGATCAACATGTTCTTTGTTACATATATCATACCTACTCCTTGTCTTAATTTTGAAGATTGTGGATCAGACTGAATTTTAATTTCTAAAATAGGTGAGCTCTTATGTTTCTTTTGCAGTGAAACCTTGTCTGATTTGCTTGAATTATTTGGAGATTTGCTCTCATTATTAGAACTTCTTTCAACAGATGGTTTCACTGACTTCACAAACTTTTTCTTTCCTTTTGAAATGGCTGGCATGAACTTTATAAAAGGAACAAATGCCTTGATTGGGCTGATAGGTTTAATGACACTTACTGTCTTGTCTGAATACTCTTTAATCTTGATTGGATGACCTAATCTGATTTTCTCCTCATTTGTTTCAGTATAAACATCAAGTTTGTTTTGAGGATTGGTTACTTCTTTTACTATAGATTTTGGTTCCATATTTTTAGTTTCAATTTTCTCATTGAGTGTAACAGATTCAGGCATGACAGTGTAGTTGTCATTATATGGTAGAGGACATGAGTTATACCCAATCCCAGACATGTCCTTAGGATCCTTTGTAGAATCAAGCATCTCTTGTAGCTTGACTGAAGACAATAGAAACTTTTCAAGTTTCACTTCAGTAAGTGTATGTTTAGCTTTAGATTGAGCTAACTTTTCAGTCAGTTGCTCATTCTCAGCTGCAAGAGTGTACTTTTCACCATGTAGTTTTTCAATGTCAGAGATGAGAGATTTTATTTTGATTTCAAAGACTTTTATTTCTCTTTTAGCATCTCTGACTTCAATTTTTCCTCTTTTATTTTATTTTCCAGTTTATGGTTGTGTTCTCTATAACCTTGCAGTTCAGCAATACATTTATCACTACATAGGTTAGATTTTACCTCAGATGGCATGGGAGATGGACCATCATTGATGTGAGCCATGAGCGCATGATTTTGAAATTGAGGTTTTACTTCCTCAGCATACAGGCTCCACTCACATACTCCATCTTGTTTGATCACAAGAGCATTTGCAGATGACAGACTGCCTCCATGAGCTTGATTAGTTAGTTGAGGTCGAGTCTGGTATGACTGTTGTTGATGATGATACTGTTGTTGATGATTGTTGGAATGATAGCTTGAATTTGGTTGTGAAGGTGACTGGCTCTGTGAATTCCTCTGGAAGTTGTTGTTTCTTTTGGGAGCATTGCATTCTCTAGAGAAGTGGCTTGTCATGCCACATATGAAGCACTTCACCTTGGATTTGTCATATCCAAGCTTTGTGTTTTCATTAAGGCTTAGCTTTCTACCTTTTCTGAAAAACTTCTTTGCTCTCATAGCAATCATGACCATTTGCCATTGTAAATCCATTTCTTCTACATCATCTGGATCCATTTTCTCCAAGTCTTCCTGGATCAGATGTGTAGATGTGAGTCTTCCTCCCAAATAAGATTCAAAGCTTGCAACAAAGGCATTGTATTTAGCTTTTTGTTCTTCAAGTCTTATATCATCATAGGTGTTTGGAAGAGTTGCTGAGCATCCTACTCCTTGGGATGATGTTGATGGTTGGTTGGTAGATGGAGTTGCAATGAATCCAGTGGTCTTGACTTGATCCCTTGAGGACAGAAAATAACCTTCTTCAGTAATGAAGGCATTTTCCACAGTATGAGAATCAGATGGAAATTTGTATGCTTCAATCACTCTTGGTCCTCCTTGATTTCTGCTTCTTTCATCAAGCTCTAATACTTCTATCTTGGCTATCATGATATCCAAAGTAGTACTCTCAAGATCAAGAGCATTTTTCAGAATGGTCACATTTTGCTTCAAATCCAGACTATGCAACATTTTCTTATTCAAATCCTTCATATTGTTGGTGACTCCCATTATCTCAAAGTCATTCACTAGCTGCATGAATCTGTTGAGCTATTTAGAGATGGACTCCCCTTTGGAGTGATGAAATGTTTCATATTGATTAAAAAGTTTATCCTTATTAATTTCAGCAACTTCACTGCTTCCTTCACACATGATCAGCAGTGCATCCCATACTGCATTGAGTAAGAATGGATTAAGCTTTGAGATCAATCTTGATTTTCTTATAGTCATCATCATCAAGAGTCAAGTCTTCAATCTTGATTAAGTTTTGTAGATGGCAGCTTGATCTGCAGACAGAGTAACCAGAATGTGTGTACCTTGCAAATTGAAATCCACTAATCTGGATCGACACCTATAATATAGTTCACGAAAATGATTTTCCATTGTTTAAATTTAGATTTATGTTTAAGCATTGGTTGTTTTGGAGTATGACCAAGTTCTGAAAAACTATGTGAATCCATTTTAACAAGGTCTTTTAACTTGTATAAATATAGATTAGGTAAGTTTTAAGATTAATTAGTCCGAATAGTCCAAATCGTTCAAAAAATTCTTAGTAAATCAGATTTGTTAATGTTTCTTCGTTTCTGTCCCAGCTGAGGTCTTTCGAAGAGTATTTTCTGTTGTTTACTAAGTAGAGATGATGGAATACTCATTAGCAACTCAATCACTAGATCAATCAAGTGCTATTTAGGTCTTGGGTAGATCTGGAAAAGAACCAAGAGCCAAAGCTCTAATACCAATTGAGTGGGTAGTGAGATTGAGATTCTCACTTAGGATCGAATATAATAATTGACTTATGTAACACCCCGAAAAGTCAAAACGAGTCATTAAGGATAATGGGCTTAATTAATGGGCATTTAATAAAGGAAGGAAAAGGGTTATGGGCTAAGTGATTAAGGCCCATAATCAGCCCCTTAACCCACCTAAATCACCTCCATCTGCATCATTTGCAACCCTAGCCACCAAATTCATAGAGAGAGAAAGTCAGAGAGAAAGTGATGGAAACTCAAGATTTGGGGCTTCAAAGGTCAAGGGATTGAAGATCTGGGTGTTGGAGCATCAAAACACAAGAAATGAGCAACAAATCCAAGTAAGAATCAATCTCTAAACCCTTCTGTAGATCAAACCTGGATTCTAGGGTTTTGGGTTTTGAAAAGTAGCAAAGAATCGCATAAAGGTCACATTTTTACGTATGAAAACATGTATAAAGCTTAGATTTGGCGAGCTGGTTTGTAAAAAGTTATGATAAACTAAGAGTTTGGACATAACATGTTATGATTTTGGGTTAAAAACGAGATGGTTTGTAATTTTTATGCGATCTGCGAAACTGTACATGCATCTAGCAAATTTGCATATTCAATTAGCTAAACTATGAGGACTTCGTGCGAAACTATAGTTTTGCAGGTACTTTCGTAGACATGGTTTTCCAACGAAAGTTGGGCGAATCTGGCAGTAAAAATGGCAGCGAAGATGCCAGCGAAACTGCCAGCGAAGATGCTAGCGAAACTAGCAGCGAAACTGCCGGTGAAACTAGCAGCGAAACTGTTGGCGAATCTAGCTGCGAAATTGTTGATCTTGTAGCGAAATTAGGCAGAAATCAACCCCTTTAAGTGATAACTCATCTGCAGGCTGTGTAGCAAGATCCTAGCCTTGTAAGCTTAGTTTAGAAGTTGGTCTTGGAAACCAGGTGAGTTCTAGATCCCCTTATTTATAAGTTTTCTATGTTTTGGGGTTATTATGCATGCTAAATATATGTTTTTAAGCCCAGCCCCAGCCAGGGGCGTTGCCCCTTGGACCCCACTAGGGGCTGCCACCCCTAGGACCCCGCTATATATGGCGTGCCGCCCCCAAACCCCCGCTGTCCCGCGGAGGGTCGGTTATGTTTTATGATGACTTCTAGTTGCCATGTTTTGTACTTACTAAGTTAAGTATTATATATTAAAGAGAAAGACAATAATAATGAAAAGCAAAACTTAATGAATGTTACCCCTAGGCCCATTTGATGATGGAAAGTCTTGCAAGCACTATGATAAACTTCACTTATGTGAGTCTGATTTATGATGATGGATCCGTATTCATGAGCGGCCTATGTGCCTTGCAGTGTGGATCAACTGTTGGGGGTTAGCTACAGTTTTCATGTGTACCGACAGGGATCAACATTTGTTGTCGATCAACATGGAGCTCTTGTTTTGTGCAATGTCGTTTATGATGAAGTGAAAGCTATGAAAGAATGAAAGATAATGAACATGCTTATTATGATCAAAATGTTATGTATTATGTATGTGTGGTCATTATATGAAAGATAAAGCTATATTTTCTTATTTACATAAAACTAGAACTCAATCAGCAAAGCTGACTTTTATGCATAATAGTTGGCAGGTAAGTGTTGATGTTGAGGATGGCACCAGGGAGCTACTTGGGGAACTATGGATGACATTCCTGCTTATGAAATCTTCATTGTAATTTAAGAACAAGTATTATGTTTTGTTTTAGTTAAAGGGAAAATGTATGAGTACGACGTGGTTTCTAAGTTTTAAATGAATGTCAGATTATTTCCGCTGCAATGTTTTGTTATTAAACTGATTTTATGATTAACCGACTGTGAGGCTTCCCGGGAACGGGGCCTTACAAGTTAATGATTGAATGGTGGAATCACACAATCAAGAAACATTCAATGCAGAAGAAATACTCATAAATGCTTTGTATATATTAATATAGGTGATTGATTACAATAAATGCTAGGGTTTAACAAGAACAATAATAATGCATCTAGGGAATACAAAAATATTCTGATTGTCTATTTTCTATCGCCTCATGTACGAGGTTGTCTATTCTATTTATAGGCAGACAAGTTGCCGTTTACAAAATGACTAAAGTACCCCTGACCTATACAACAAAACTATTCTAAGTCTTCATTCGCATTTCTGTTGTTCATCCACATTGGCAAATGCGAATAAGTTGACTTGATCAGCATTTCTTTACTTGATCTTCCGCATTAGGATGTTGGTCATCCGCATTGGTTAATGCGGATAAGCAAATACTTTTGCGCATTTGTGTGGTCATCTGCATTTGCTAATGCGGAAGAACAAACACTTGTCAACATATTCTTCTAAGTTATCTGCATTTGTTAATGCAGAAGAACAAACACTTGTCAACATTTGTTTTATGACTTCCGCATTAACAAATGCGGTTAGCCATACTTGGTTGTTCTATTAGTAGGATCTTCATCCGCATTAATTTTTGGACTTGTGGGAACCTTAGCAGAACAACCATCAACTCACTAATTGAATTGGCATGTATTATCCTTTCAGGGTCCAACAGTAACACCACCAAGAAACTAACATTCCCCAGATGTGGACTTTGTGTTGATTCTTTATGCCCAAGACACATAGAAAATTGATATGGTTAGTACGTTATGATCCAAGTCGGGTCATACCCAATAACAAGCTTAGCAAACACTAATTAATATTTAATTGATGTTATGATCATGCAATTAAATAAATTCACCAATTTAGAAAATGGGTTTTCTAAATAAGTTGCATATGAGATGGAACAACTTATAGGGATTTTGGTTCATGGGTATTATTTGTAATGTTATTTAAATTGGTTAAATAACATCAAGTAATAAAAGTGTGTATAAGTTATATAATTAAAAGGTTAATTACATAACTTATTCTAATTACTAATTAAAATAATTGGTAGATAAAATTGGGGGGGACCTAATTTGAAGTGTGCTTTCAGCCACCCCTCTTGAGGGGTTGGTTCCTTTTGTTTCGTTTGATGTCTTGGAACAAAAAATTCTTAACTAGACACACACTCCACCTCTTTCTCTCTCTCATACATGCAAGAACCAAAAATGAAGAATTCTCTCTATTTTGAAGAAAACTCACTGCTGGAATAGGGTTCTAGCAGCCCTCTTGGTTCATTTTTGGTGTAGAAATCCAAACAAAAGGTGCTTTGCTTGATGCTTGTGGGTATGAAGCTTGAGGACACCTCTCCTTGGTGTTTTGGTCGTTCAAGAACCTCATTCTCTTCATCATTTTCACGTTTTCAGCAGCTCTACAAAGGTAGTTTGTATGTGTTGCTTTTGGTTGTTATTTCTTCTTGATAGCTAGTTGGTACACATATATTTGATCCTATGTTCTTGAGTTTGTTGATATTAAGTTATGCCTTGATTTTCCGTTTACAAAACATAATATTAAGGTTTGTTTCCACTGTGTTTTTCTTGTTTAAATGGTTAAACAACTATGAAAATGGTCCAACAAACCCAACATTGCATCTAGAGCCGGATATGTGGATGACTAGCTTCTTTTGTCCTTATAAAATTGGTTTTATGGGACTTTAACAACTTAATAGGGGCTGTTTCATGATGATATGATGCATCCCCAATCTTTCAAGGTTATATCTAACATGCTTATGATTAAACCTTGAAAGAAAGATGTCAAATGGTTGGTTATTTTGTATGGACAAAAACTCTAAATTCTTGGTTTATGTTGGCTAAAAATTTAGGGTTAAATGGGAATTTATTTTGGTTCTTGGATGTTGTATATGTTGTTTATTATTAGTGCATAACCTATCCTTGACCTGTTGTTGATTTGGTTTTGGATGGATGTTTGTTTTGGTTGATTTCATTCATAATGGGTTGTATATTATTCTTTTGTGCTTGTATTTGGATGTAATTTATTTATTCATTCAATGGTGATGTAATAGATAGATTAGGTGTATTTTCTTTTATTAGAAAATTTGTATTATGATATAAATTTTGTAAAAGAAGATGCACAAGTTGGAAGCACGAAGGGAAGACACAAAGAGAAGACTTGAAGCATTTGGATGCAACTTCAAGTGGGGGTCTTTGGATATCCTATCTTTTGTGTTGTCTTTAACCCTTAGGAATGACCAAATGACAACACTTTTGATGGCAAACAAGTGTGGTCAACTTAGTGGCTATGGTTATGCACTTGTGATGATTTGATTATGCTTGTTTGGTTGTTTGTTATATGATGGTTGCTTGGTATTAGGATGTGCATAATAAACTTATTAACAAAAAAAACAAGCTGAAAATTTATGGTTCCTAATCATTAAGTGAATAATAAAAGGTTATTAAAAGGATTAATTATTTAAATAAAGGGGTTTTACTAATAAGAGGACCATCACGTACCATGTATTTGAAAGCATTCAAATACAAGGTGCATAGAGTTTTCATAACTAGAATTAATGAAAACATAAATCCCTTTGGAAACAAGTTTAACACCATCCTTTTACATGACACTCGAATCACTTGAGAACTATTTTTCAGATATAGGTCACCTAACCATTTTTAGGGAACTTGGGTGTTTGAGGTGGGCTTAACGTATTTGTGGGATAAAGGTCACCTAACCACTTGTGTGTGTAACTCACACGTGTGTGTAAGTAGGACGACTTGAATTGGAAACCATGTGCATAGGGTCACTGAAGCATGGCGTACAATGGTGTTGTTGGGATTTTACATGCCAACTAAACATAAGATGTTTAACCGATCCCATGCTAGAAGTTGCAATAGGTTGCAATTGTAAAATGTTGACTACCTTGCTAGTTTAAATAATGGGATAAAGGTCACCAAACCATCATTTAAATGTAACATTGGATTCTACATTTTAATTATTAATTGTCTACGAGACATGAAAAGGGTATTAATGATTAAAATGTAGTTTTTTCAGAAATGCTAATATGAACCTTGTAAACTTTGTAGAAATAGCCGCAAACAATAATGCTACCACCCTGACTGTCCATACCCTATCGCTGCAAACCATCTTAGAGAGGGATCGTCTTAACCATAATAACTTTATGGACTGGTTTCGAAACTTGAGAATTGTTCTCAAACAAGAGAAAAAGACCTATGTCCTTGATGATCCCATTCCTGACCAAACCGACCCCGAAGATGTTGAGGCCTATAACGATTGGCTTCCGTACACTGAAGATTCCATGCAGGTTTCCTTCCTCATGTTGGGAACTATGATTCTCGAACTCCAAAAGGACTTGGAGCATCATGGGGCATATGACATGATTACCCAATAAAGGAAATTTTCATTCAACAAGCTAGGGTAGAGCGCTTTGAAACGGTTCGAGTGCTTCATGTGTGTCGCATGGAAGAAACACAATGAGTATCATCTTATGTTCTTAAGATGAAAAGCCACGTTGATCGCCTCAGAGGCTTAATTATCCCATCTCAAAGGAGCTGGCCATAGATTTGATCCTGAATGGCCTAACCAAAAGGTTTGAGACGTTCATAATGAATTACAATATGAATGGGTGGGACAAGAGCATTGGTGAGCTTCATGCAACGCTCAAAACAGCCAAGGCAGGGATGGAAAGAAAGGTTCTACCTGTTCTCTCGATCAATAAGGGAGGCAACAAGAAAAGGCCTGTAGAGATTAATGAAGAGGCCGATGCAACCTAAACATCCAATGTCTATCGTGCATGCTGCACAAGTACTATGAAGAAGAGTGCTTAGGAATTTCACACATGCAACAGAATTATTCTAAGTGTGAAATCTTCCGAAGCCAAGACCAATATCTTCCGAAGCCAAAAAATGAAGTCTTTCGAAGCTTCAGAGACAAAGTCTTCCGATGCTTCAACTCATGTGGTGTTGTAATTGACCACTTCACTGGTCCTGCATTTGGTATCAAAGCATTTCAGGCTCTTGATATAAGATCTCACCATCTTAACATCCCTCTCACACACAAATACTAAAATTTTTAAATGGCAACCATTTCCAAGACTGATAGGGAAACTAGAACCATGACAAGTCCCCACTAATCACTCTTGATGAGTTTGATACCTGGTGTTAAGAATGGAAGGTTTCATCAGGTCTCTTGATTCAAGAATGTGGGAGTTTATTAAGAATAGACTTGTCATACCTAACACTCCTTCTGCTACTGGTGCTGGTATGATCCCAAAGGATGTGGCTAACTACTCTAATGAAGATAGGAAGAGAGTAGAGATTGGCAAAAAAGCCATGACAGCCTTCAATCTGCCCTTACAAACTCTGTGTATAGAGGTTTCAAGAAGTGTAAAACAACTAACAGTTGTGGGATGCACTGAAACTGATGTATGAGGGTTCCTCTGAAGCCAAGGAGAACAAGAAGGATCTCCTGAAGCAACAGTTTGAAAACTTCACCTTCAAAACAGGTGAAACCATGACTCAGCACCATGACTCAGCAATACGTCAGGTATGTTGAGATTGTGGATATCCTTGTGGATGGAGGAGTTTCTCTTGAGAATAGAGAGATTGTAAAGAAGTTCATGTCCTCACTTCCTAGGCAGTGGACACACTACTGTGTGGTGATCAAGAGGACTAAAAATCTCAAAACTCTCACTCTGACAGAGTTATATGGGATTCTCAATGGCTACCAGATGGAGATGAACATGCAAAGTTCACTTGGCAACTCCAACAATCAAATGGGTTCAGTCCTACATGTGGTGGAAAGGGATATCATAGAACCCAAACATCATCTTATATGCTACCCTGACAACTCACCAAAGGGTCCTTTCATCACCTTCCTAGAGACACCAAGGGAGAACTGCACTCAGGGAAGCCCATTCCAAGAGACAAGCTCTTCTCAAGCTTTTGTGTCTTCTAATGAAAGCTGTGGCAACTCTCTTTTCACTCTTGAAGACCTGGACTGTATTCATCCAGATGATCTGGAATACATGGAAATAGTCTAGCAGATGGCTCTTTTCACTCACAGAGCCAAGAAGTCTACAAGAGGACTGGAAGGAAGTTTCCAAGCATGAAACAGTGAAAAGTTTGGCCTGGACAAAGGCAAAGTCAAGTGTTACAACTGTAACTTGATGGGCCACTTTGCCAGAGAGTGTAAGGAACCTAAAACAAGTGGTGGCCAAACACAGTCCAGACCCAACTACATGACAAAGCTCTCCGGAATGAGAAGTCAAAGCAGCAGGCTATTGTTGCTGTTGATGAAGCCAAGGTATTGGAACATCTTTGTACTCCTGAATGCATTACTAAAGTCAATAGATACAGGTCCTATAACTTGGAAATGAGATCTGATCTTGAGTCCTTAAATATTTTAAAGTCCAATTTTAGAAAGTCTGAAAATGATTATAACTGAAGATAGAAGACCTTGAGAAACCGTTTCAGTTCTAAACATGAACACACAGATTTTAGGACTCAAATCACAGATCTCATAACCAAGCTAACTGAGTGCCAGGCTAAGCTTGTGATTAGCAAAGCCAAGGCAGAAAAGAGTGTTCTTGAAGAAGAGACCTTCAGAACATGATATCCTCATCCCTGCACAACAAGGTGGCTATCAAAACAGGCAGGGACTAGGATCCAATGAGATAGCTCCTCCACACACAATCTTGTCTGTAAGATCTCCTAGGTGTGGAACTTGTGAAGATGAGCTTCCTCTCATAGATCCTATGAGTGAAGAGGATGAAGAAGAGATAGTGAAGAATTCCTCTAAGAAGAGTGAAGAGGAGGATTCCAAGAAGGGCCAATATCCTTCCGAGGAGAAGAAGAAGACTGTGATAACCAAGTCCATGAGAAAGAACTTGATCAGAAAGAGCAAAAGAAAGGCAAGGAAGGCTCAAGAGATCAAGACTACTTGACTCTAAGAAGAAAAAAGTTTTCATATCTGCAGGATTCAAAGTAGTAAGCACTGAAGACATAAACCAAAACTCTTCTTCTAAGAGTTTTAGTTCTTGTTCAACTCATCTCAGTAACAAGAAAAAGACTGATCTGCTGTGTACCACTACTACACAGCCTAGACCATCAAACTCCAAGAACAGTTCTCAGCCCAAAGAACTATATCAGCATCTGCAAAGATGAAGGTGGATAAGGGATGTGACCAAAGATAGTCTTGTTCCCAGCAGAAGACTCTTGTGATGAAGAAAGTGATGTGTGTCATGTGTGAAAGTATCACTCACATTGCAAAGGATTGTTCTTACAATCCTAAAGGTACTGTCCATATGGCCAAAACAAAGACTTCAAAGGGTCTCAAGAAGTTTCAAGCTTTGAAGGAAAACATGTTTCCTTCGGACCCAAGTCTATGAAGAAGGGAAGTGGAAAATTACCCTCGGAAGAAAAGTTGGTCTCGGAAGCAAGGAATTCTTCCGAAGCACTGAAGTCTGTTGCAGGGTCTGTAGAATCTTTCGAAGGTTCAGTCATCAAAACTTCCGATGTCCTAAAAGCTTCCGAAGTTTTGAAGGTCAAGTCCAAGACTCCAAAGGTGGTGTGGAAGTCTAAGAAAGACCAAGTGACCGGGAATTCTCTATCAAAAATAGCTCAAGATCCTCTTAGCACAACCATAGGATCTATTACTGTTGCATTACCATCTGTTTCTAAGCCCAAGACAAGCATGGTTTGCGTTTTCAAATGTTACTAATTCTTTTATTTGTGCAGGGACAGCTCAAGACAAACAAAAATGTCTGGATCATTGATAGTGGCTATTCCAGGCACATGACAGGCAATAGGTCTCTACTCCAGAACTTTGAAAGAATTGACTGAGGACCAGTTGCTTTTGGAGGAGATGAAGGTGGTTACATTTTTGGAAGGGGCATGGTCACAAATGGTAAGCTCAGCATTGAAAAGGTAAACTTTCTTAAAGAGCTTGGGTACAATCTTCTTAGTGTATTCCAATTTTCTGATCAGAGTCATAACATGCTCTTTACTGAGCATGAGTGCATTTTGCTCAAGCCTAGTGTGGTCATTCCTCATGAGCATATCCTGCTTAGAGCCCCTAGGAAATGGAACATGTACAAGATGGATTTACAAGAAACATCTCCCTCTAGAGAAGTTTTATGCATCCTGTCTAAAGGAAATAGTGATGAGTCTTTCCTATGGCATAAAAAAATGTGCCATGTAAACTTTAAAAACATGAATAAATTAATTAAGAATGATTTGGTAACTGGAATACCATAGAAAGAGTTTACAAGAGATGATCATTGTGTTGCATGCCTGAAAGGGAAGCAACACAAGGTATCTCACATGCCTAAGGAAAGGAACTCCATCACTACACCCCTACACTTGTTACATATGGATCTCTTTGGCCCTACTAGTGTAATGAGTCTAGGAAGGACCTCTTATTGTTTAATGATCACAGATGACTTTACAAGTTTCACTTGGGTTTTCTTCTTTAGAACTAAGATGAGACTCCTGAGATTCTGAAGAATTTCATCTTAAAGATTGAGAATCAATCTAATCATAAGGTCAAGATCATAAGATATAATCAAGGAACTGAATTTAAGAACCAAATCCTTGATACATTCTGTGATGAAAAACGTATTACAAGACAAATACAGTGCTCCCAGGACTCCTTAGCAGAATGGTGTTGCTGAGAGGAGAAACAGGACACTGATTGAAGCTGCAAGAACCATGCTGTCTGACTCTAAGCTACCAATCACCTTCTGGGCAGAGGCATTCAACACTGCCTGCTATGCGCACAAAGATTTTAGTGGTCAAGACTCATGGCAAGACTCCTTATGAACTTTGGCACAAGAGGAAACCTTTCATTGGTTTTCTCAGGTCATTTGGATGTCCTTGCACCATCTTAAATACCAAAGATCAAATTGCCAAGTTTGCTGAGAAATCAGATGATAGACACTTTATATATACTCTTCTCAAGCTAAGGCGTATAGAGTATACAATCTCAGAACCAAAATTGTTGAGGAGTCAGCCAATGTGACTTTCAATGAACACACAGCCTGTGTGGTTGGTACTGGTCCTGATTGGCTATTTGATTTTGATTTAGTTACCAACTATTTTAACAAATCTTGTGAGAATGTTTCAGGATCTATAGAAAATCTAAATACAGGTGATCTTGATCCAAGATTTGAGCTAAAAAGGCATTCAAGTGATACATCTTCAACTCAAGTTGGAACTACTTCTACTAATGAGGTTTCTATCAGCACTACAATGACAAACTCAGCTGATACATCTGGGGTGCCTTCAAATTCTAGCTCAGAGGCTCCACAACCAGATAAGAACATCTCAATTATGGAAGACAACAATGGTGGTGGTGACAGTGACCAATAATTTCTTGATGCCACTAATCACACCATAGATGAGAACATCAATGATGTCACACACTGCTTGGATCAAGTTTCCCTCGAAAAGTGTGTTGATGTGGTGGGAGATCTTTCTCAGCAAGTTGTTGTGATCCCTCAACTTAGGATCCATAAGTCTCACCCCACCACAAACCTCATTGGAGATGTTGTTATAGGGGTAAGGACAAGAGGACAAACCCATGAAGCAAATGTTTGACTTCACTCTTGTTTCTTGTCCCACATAGAGCCAAAGAAAGTTGATGAGGCTCTAAAGGATGGATGTTGGGTTGAAGCTATGCAACAAGAGCTGCTTCAATTCAAAAGGCAGAAAATTTGGAACCTTTGTCCTCTTCCTTATGGGAAGACTACCATTGGAACCAAATAGGTGTTTAGAAACTAGAAAGATGATAGAGGCATCATCATCAAAAACAAAGCTAGACTAGTTGTTCAAGGATACACACAAGAAGAAGGGATTGACTACACTGATGTCTTTGCTCCAGTAGCAAGATTAGAAGCTGTTAGGATATTCCTGGCATTTACTGCATCCAAGAACTTCAAGGTCTTTCAGCTTGATGTGAAGTGTGCCTTTATGTATGGAGTGATTGATGAAGAGATATATGTCAAACAACCACCTGGATTTGTAGATCTTGATCATCCTGATTATGTCTGCAAGCTTGATAGAGCTCTTTATGGGCTGCATCAGGCACCCAGGAAGTGGAATGAGACACTGTTTGAGTATCTTTGTAAACATGGATACATGAGAGGTACCGTAGATGGAGCTCTCTTCATCAAAGGACAGGGAAATGACATATTGCTAGTTCAAGTGTATGTGGATGCATCATCTTTGGTTCAACTAATCCAAAGCTCTGCAAAGACTTTGAGAAGCTGATAAAAGACAGATTTGAGATAAGTGCCATGGGGGAACTCAATTTCTTTTTGGGAATTCAAGTGAAGCAAGTTGAAGATGGCATCTTCATAAGTCAGTCAAAGTATGTTCAGGACATACTCAAGAGGTTCAACATGACTGATTGTAAGATTGCTAAGATACCCGTAGCTAGAAACCACTCCCTTGGACCTGATCTTGAGGGGGAGTGTGTAGATGAGCACTTATACAGGGCTATGATTAGGTCTCTTATGTATGTTACTGCTAGCAGGCCTGATATTATGTTTGCTACATGCATCTATGCAATATATCAAGCCAACCCTAAGATGTCTCACGTTATCACTATCAAGAGGATTCTAAGATACCTCAAGGTGCTTCAACACTTGGTTTATGGTACCCTAAGAATCCTGACTTTATTCTGTGTGCTTATACACATAGTGATTATGGTGGTTGCAACATGACTGCAAAGTCTACATCTGGGGGATGTCAGTTCCTTGGTGGAAGGGTTGTCTCATGGCAATGCCAAAAATATCTTGTGTCTCTACATTAACTACTTAAGATGAATACATTACTGCTGCAAGCTACTGTGCTCAAGTGCTTTGGATTCAGAATCAGATGCTGGACTATGGGTTAAACTTTAAGGAAACTCCCATTCATATAGACAACAATAGTGTATCTCAATCACAAAGAACCCTGTGCAGCACTCTAGGACAAAGCACATCAATATCAGGTATCATTTAATAAGAGATAACTATGAAAAGGGATTAATTAAACTAGTCAAAGTTCACACAAATGAATAATATGCTGATGTGTTTACAAAGGCTTTTGATTAACAGAGATTTAAATATCTAATATCATCTATTGGGATGATCAACTTGAGTAGGTTTTTCTTAAAACTAATTCTTATTATTTCTTAAAATATGTGTGTCCTAAGTTGTCTTGTTCATCACTTTTATAAGCTCATGTTTTCTTTGGATGAAAGTTTCTTTTTGAAGACTTTCCTTAGATTTTTGAAAATTTCTGATACTTCGGAAGTTATGCTTTTAACTTCGGAAGCAAATCATGCCTTCAAAATAAATAACTGTTTAAGAAATTTACCTTCGGAAGAGTTCTCAGATCTATATTCTGAAGCTTAAATACTTGTCTCAGACACTTACTTATTTTCAAGGACCATTTACTTCCGAAGCAAAATTAACTCTCGGAAGCTTTGTATTTTATATACAAAGCAATCAAGTTTAATTTCTCTTCCGAAGCAAGATTTTCAAAACTCTCAGGAAAATCTTCCAAAGTCATTTTAGCTTCGGAAGCTTTTTAATTAAAATTTCCGAAGATAATTAACCTTCGGAAGCTTTTTGACTTCCCAGAAAACTACTTTTAGAGCAAAAGTAAACTACTTTTTCAGAGGTGGGACCGACATCCGGATTTCAAAGTTTATCCTCTTTCATTAAACTTTATCTGAAATCCATCTCATATATAAACCCAATGGTTTCCCCTTCTTTCTATCACCTGTTCTTCCTCCAAACGAAAAAACTCAAATTCTCTCTGAAATTTCTTTCTTCCTTCTTTCTTCATCTTTAAGCTACCTCACAATGACCAATCTCGCTCACAGAAATGATCCCAACTTTACCATGCAACTACACAAGTACATAATTAGGTTGGTCTATTAACCTCAGCAAAAGATCCTCATTTTTCAGAGATTTGTTGATTCTTTGCTTTGTCCAACTACTTCACCTCCCTAACCATTGATCCTCCTCTCTTTGAGGATCATGCTTGATTTCTGGAAGACCTGCCAAGAGGTCATTATGGACGGGGAGAAGGCACTATATGCCATAGTGTAAGGGAGAACAATCTTCATCACTACGGCCATTATCAATAGGCATCTTCAGCTGGATGATGAAGAAGGTGAGGTGTTCTTCCTAAACAAAGTTGTTAATCATTCCATTGAGCACATGGTATATGAGGGAGATTTCTCTATAAAGACCTTTAGGAAAGGGAAGGTCTCATCGCAGTGGAGATTCCTGCTCCATGTGGTCATTCACAGCTTACCAACAAGCATGGTGGATGGGACCAGATTCCTGAGGATCTCTCCTTCATCATCCATGGAATGGTTCAAGTGGTCAAGTTCAGGTATTCTCAGTTTGTTTATACCAATTTACTTGCTAATTTAGACTCCTTAGGATATTACATGTTTCCTCGATATGTCCAGTACATTCTTAACTGTGAATTGGGCTCACAGTTGAGGGAAAGACGTAACATTCTTAAATTGGGACAGATGAAGCCCCACATCTTTAAAATACTGAGAAAGCCACTATTGGCTTTTCTAGGGCAGAACAGCCCTAGTCCTAAAAATGTTAGAGCTCATTGCTCAAGATGACAACCTAGCAGCACAAGCTAGTGTTGAGCCCACACCTGCTACCTCGTAACCACCCACACAGCCTAAAATCACCCTCACTTACCAAAGAAAATCCAAACGAACCCCTGCTCAGACTATTTAGTCTGAGGAGGCCCCTATATACTTACCCACACAGGAGGAAGTGGACACTGGAGCTCCCACTTCTCCTGAGGAGCAGACCACTCCCATCTCCTCATGCTCAGGCTGATGAGTTCATTAGCCCAACTACCTTAAGCCATCACTCTGAGTCTCAACACTCAAGTGATCAACCTTCAGGGGACAATTACCATCCTCAGCCTATAGATCTCTACCAACCAATTCCCAACCTTGATTTCTATACTGATGAAGATCTAGGTTTCAGTGAGTATAATGAGTCTATCTTCTTTACCCCTACTCTAAAAGGGATGAATGCTCCTGAGTCTCCTATATCTATCCCACATCAGTCACCTAAAACTGAGGTGGACACTTCTGAACCTGTTCAGGATGTCCATATGGAAGAGGCTCTCACTTCTGAAAGTGATTACATCATTAAGACCTCAACCATGGCAACTCAACCCACTGACATCTCAACTGAGATTGCCAGTGAGCAAAGGAAAACCAGCAGCAAAGAACCTAAGCTAGTGGTGAAAGAGAGGACTTTGGTCCAATCATCTCATCCCCCAATGATTTTTGTGATGAAGATGGGGGGAATCTAAGACTAAAGGTGCACAAACTGACTAAAACATGCACCTATTTAGTCTCAAAGGTCAGTCACCTTGAATCTCAGGTGACTACCTTACAGAACAGGATCAATGATTAGCAACTTGAGATTTCATATCTTAAGGAAAAACTAGCTGGGAGACCCTTAAGAAGAGCTCAACCAGGAACAAAGGAACCTGTGGATGTGATTGAGCTATCTTCCAGCTCTCCTATGCAAGTGGGTGATGCTACCAAAAAGGGAGAGAAAGTCATTACAACCACAGAATCTGGGAGTTCTTCAGAGAGAGTGGACATTAAGGACTCACCATCCTAAGTTGCAATTATGCATTCTCAACAACCTCCTCAAATTCACATTGATGTGGACTACACAGACTCCTTCATACAGAGTCTGTTTGAGGATGAGATACCAAGGGCTATGTCATCTTCACCATCTTCTAATCACATCATTAGGTGGAGGTATGACAATATCAGGAAAGCCCTAATCATGATAAGAGTTCAAGGATTGCAAGAAGTTCTAAATTTTCAGACCTTGAACTACTATGAAGGTCTGGATCAAGTCAACATGCCACTTGTCAATCCAAGCAAATCAAGACAAGCTGGCTCAAAGAATCCAAGACAGGATCACTACCGAGTTTAGCTTCAGAAGGAGACTCAAGCAATCAGTCAATGCCATCGGTCAACTAAATGTTGAGGCAGACCCTAAGATTAATTTCATAGGGGAAACCTTGACTGAAGGTCCAGCGGCTGAACCTGAGAGCCCTGTCTCATTATCATCAACTGCTGCAGAGATCCACACTCCTGTTGAGACACCTGCCGGTGAAGGTGCTTCTCAACCTCTCTCTAGCCAGAGCTCAGAAGCTGCATCAAGCAATGAAGGCCAAAGCTCTCTCCACCCTGAGTCAAAAAGGTCTGTGAGAGACAATGGGAAAAGAAAGATGACATCTAAGGAGATTGAGGAGGAGGAGAGAGAGAGGAAATAGAGGCTGAGGGGAGAAAGTTCCTCTGTTGAGTCTTCAAGACTCATGGAGTATGCTATTAGGGCTGGCCTCCAGACCAGATACTCAAAATGATGAGTTAAGGGTAGTCAGGATAAATTATCTACAGACAAGGAACTATGACATAGACAGTGTCATCTCTCTCCCTTTAGATGAGTTGAATGAACTGGTTGACCTGGAGAGGTCAAAGGATAAGAAGGAGGCAGAAGATGCACAGCTTCTAGTACACATCAAAGAAGAGAGAAGAAGAAAAAGACTTTACAAGGATATGCCTACACTCTCATATGCCTACCCTCTCCCCAGTTTAGGAAAGTCCTGCACAAGAAGATGTGGTTTAACAAGAACCTCAAGTAGACAAAAAAGAATATAGGATCAAGATGATCAACTACCTGAGTGCCACAGGCTTCTATCAGGCAGATGCACTTCTTCCTTTGTCCTATGACTATGTTGAGTTTGAGTACTTAAAACAACTTAGACTTGAGATAGTCAAGGACAGAAAGACAACTAAGAAGAAGCTAAGGGAAGAAGCTGCAAAATTAAGAGCTATCATCCAAAAGAGCATGAACAAGTCTACTGATAGGCAGAGGATGATGAGATTCTTGAAGCTATATGGATTCTCTGGAAGGAGACTTGGCCCCATGTCTCTATCCACTATGGATGAGCATATTAGGGTGATCAAGCAAAAGATCAAAATTGGAGAGCTCATTGACTTACACTCCACTCCAAGTCAAGCCCCACCTTAAGTGGAGGTTAAGGTTGAACAACCAGAGATAACACAACTTGGACCTCATGCTGAAACTTAGCAAGCTTCATCTTCTGATCCACAGCAGGTTAACCTCCCTCTCCTTCTAAGCCTGAGAGAGAGGAAGTCACAACTAAGAAAGACAATGAAGATCAATCTAGTACTGCAGGCCAGTCTTTTCAGTTAAAATCTACAAAGAGAAAGAAGATTATGGCTTCTAAACCAAAGCCAAAGAAGAAGAAGACTACACCCTCTTCTAAACCCCAGGATGAGTCATAACATCCTGAGGTTATGCAGTCAGCGGATGCTACATCAACTCCAATTCAAACAGCTCCTCTAGCATCAGGAAGACCCATCTTGTCTTGGACATACACCATAAATCCAGAAAGATGGCATGCCATTAGAGATCAAAGCACTGAGGATATTTACACATGGCAAGATATGTTCCAGTTGCCTCTGCATGACCTTTTTGATATGATAAGACATTTTGACAGTCTGAAGGATCCTGATCATCTTATGAAGAAAGGATTGGTGATCATCCTAATGAGGACTATTGATATCTGAAGTCTACTAAGTGTTTTGGTAGCATCAGCCTAGGGGGAGTTTGTAGAAATTAATGAAGAGGCTGATACAACCTAAACATCCAATGTCTATCGTGCATGCTGCAAAAGTACTATGAAGAAGAATACTTAAGAAGTTTTACACATGCAACAGAATTATTCCAAGTGTGAAATCTTCCGAAGCCAAGACCAATATCTTCCGAAGACAAAAAATGAAGTCTTCCGAAGCCTCGGAGACAAAGTCTTCCGAAGCTTCAACTCATGAAGACAGATTTCTTCCAAATACTCTTAACACATGCTTTATCTGATGTACTTTTCCATAAAGTTGAACACCTTTCCGCTGCACCTTTGTAAGGTCACCAACCTACGTGAGTTGATGAAGAGGTCCATGCTTTTGGTAACTGTATATTGAGGTCTTGAGTCTGTAACTTTCTACTTCATGTACTTTTTCCTTTTTGTAAAAGATAAGGATGTGAGCTATGGCATGTCATAGTCACTAGTCAAATGGCAATCTACCTTTTGACTCTACAATTGATTTTGTTTGTGTCTAGTCAATTGTATCTAGCTGGCTTTCAAAGTATAGTTGGCTGTAGGATGTAGAATAAGTATCTCATGTTCTTGTATCTTTCCAATATGCTTTGTAACACTTGTAATAGAACATAGAGAAAGCAATATACTACATTCTTGAAAACCATATACTTGTGTTCTGTCTCTTACATTACTTGTGTTATTAGTACCTTATTGTGGTTAATCCAGTCTTACTGTTTGATTAAGTTTTAGTTAATCTCCTCTTTGTGTTGTTGTGTTGTAATTGACCCCTTCACCGGTCCTACAAGGCGATACCCGATCCTAAAGCAAATGTTGCCAAAGGAAAAGGGTACATCAAAGGAAAAGGGAAGGGAAAGGCGAAAACGGAACCTCTAAAGTCTAGGCTTAAGAAGCCTAAGGTAATAGAAAATGATCCATGCTTTGAGTGTATTGAGATAGGACATTGGAAAAGGAATTGTCAAACCTATCTCAAAGAGTTGAGAAATAAGAGGGATGCTGGGCAAACCTCAAGTACAACTTTCATGATTCATATCGATTAAAATGTTATTTCTTCAAACCCATTGGTATTGGATACTGGATATGGAACTCACATTTGCAATTTGTTGCAGTAGTTCAAAAGAAATAAGCACTTAAGAAGGGAGATACAAGTTTGTACATGGGTAATACAGCAAAAGTTGATGTGAAAGCCCAAGGAGACTATATTTTGAAACTTTCAAATGGTTTGGAAGTTGTTCTTAAGAACATTTTGTATGCTTCTAGTTTGACTAGGAACATAATTTTTGTTTCCCATTTAAAACAGTGTGGTTATGATTTAAAGTATGTAAACAATGGTATTTATATTTGTATGGATGAGGTATTTTATTTCAAGGCTATGCCTTTTAATGGTATCTATGAATTGGTTCATGATGATTCATCCTTTAATAACTTATTATACCAAACAAGCACAAAGAAACTTAAAATGGGTTTAAGTGATGCTTATCTTTGGCATTTTCGTCTTGGTCACATAAACAAGAATCAAATCAAAAACTTCAAAAGAGTATTTTGTTCTTTTGAAAACAAATGAAATTGGTTCATTTGATAAGAGTGAATCTTGTTTACAAGGTAAGATGACCAAGTCACCCTTTAGTGGCACTAATGAGAGGGCAAAAGACAAACTGGGAATCATACATTCAGATGTATGTGGTCCTTTTAAGACAATGACAAGAAATGGTGAAAGATACTTCATTACTTTTACCGATGATTACAATCGCTATGGTTATGTGTACTTGATGACACATATATATGAAGCTTTTGAAATGTTCAAAATCTTCAAGAATGAAGTAGAAAATCAACTCAATAAAACTATCAAAGTTCTTCATTCAAATAGAGGAGGTGAATACCTTAGTGAGGCCTTTCAGGACCATCTAAGAAGTTGTGGGATTGTCTCACAACTTACTCCACCCGGAACACCACAACATAATGTGTGTCTGAAAGGAGAAACCGAACCCTATTGGATATGGTTTGATCTATGATGGCTATAAGCTCACCTCTATCATTTTGGGTTTCGTATTGCTCTTCGCGACTTGTATTTTGAATATGGCCCCAACCAAGAAAGTGGATTTGACACCTTTTGAAATATGGCATGGAAGAGTTCTATCGCTGTCATATTTAAGAGTATGGTGTTATGAAGATTATGTTAAGCTAAACACCCAAAACAAGTTGGAAAGTGGATCCACTAAGTGTATATTTGTTGGATATCCCAAAGACTGTATAGGATACTACTTCTTTGATGCAACAAAGCAAAAAGTATTTATTGCTCGAAAGGCAGAGTTCTTGGAAGGTAAGTTCCCTATGAAAGGAATAACATATAGAAAGTGGAATTTGATGAGGATCAAGATCCACATGCCGATACACATTTGGTTGACACTAGCAATCAACAAGAGGGTTGATGATGAAGAAGAGGTGATCAATACACAAAAACGTTCGCACATCTAGTAGAGTTAGCATTCCACCTAAAAGATATGGATTTTTCATGAGCGGATGCTATGTGGTTGACTCCGATGAGCCAACTACATACCATGATGCATTGTCCAATCCGGATTGACAAAGGCTGGAAGCTGTTGGACCAAAAGAACCAATGAGCCTGATCAGAGAAATCTCTAAGTCCCACAAGACATCACAACAGCTGAAGAAGACCTGATCAGCTGTTCTACAAAGTCTGAACAATACAACTGCTGAAGTACGTCTGAAGTACTGAAGACAAAGACTGAGACACACAGCTGATGATCTAAAGTCTGAAGACTTCAACAAGTACTGAAGACAAAGACTGAAGATCAACAGCTGAAAGACAAAGTCTGATGATTCAAGTACTGAAGACATCAGCTGATGTTAACAGCTGATGACAACAGCTGAAGAGGGCTTCTTCAGTCGTTGTGATGGTTTTTCTTCTTCAGTAGTTTTCTTTTCTTTTCAGTAGTTTGTTTACTTTTCTTTTCAGTACTTGTAAACAACTGAAGAGGTTGTTCTTCAGTTGTTGTAGTTTCAGTAGTTTTATGTTTTTCAGTAGTTGTAAATAAGATGTTTAACACTTAGGAACATTTGTAAGAAGATGTCAGTTGTTGACATCTTCAGTAGTTGTTAAACATCAGTTGTTATCAAACGGTTACATGTCTTTCAAGTGACATTAGCCTACGTCACTCTTTCCTTTATAAGGAAGGATGACTCACCTGTAATCGTGCCTTTGAGGCCGACAATCTTAATGCAATATTCCTTTTGTCGGATATTTCTCTCTCTATAACAAAATTCTCTTATCGTTTTATATCAATTGTTCTTGTTTGAATTTGTCTAATTCTGAGCTATTCCGCTGCTATATCTGTTCAATCGATTAAACCAAGGGCTGAGATTCCAACAAATGGTATCAGAGCTGGTTAATCATTGATCGATCTAACAATTGATCATTGAAACTGTTCAATCGCTCTAAGTTTAATTGAATTAGCAAATTCGCAAGGATCTGATTATAGAGATTGAGAGTGTATCGCTTCTGGCCGCTTTATTTGAGGTTCTGTGTGGTTTTGAGCTAAATTTATTGTGATTTTACTTGAATCTGTCTGATTTTCACAATGACTACTTCTTCGAATGATCCTTTCAATACTGGATCCTCTACCAAGCCTCCGATCTTGGTGAGGAATGAGTATAACATTTGGCAGAGAAGATTGCTCCATCACCTGTCTATCAATAGCTCAGGGTGTTGGACATCTGTGGTACATGGACCACATAAGCCAATGGTGAATGATCCAGAAACAAACCAGTTGGTTCCAAAGAAGAAGGAGCAATACTCCGATGAGGACAAGAAGTTGTTTGAAATCGATGCAAAAGCCCATGGAATTTTGGCTATGGCTATTCCTAATGAGATTTACTCTGGGCTTCTGCATTGTGAATCTGCTCATGACCTCTGGAATGCCATCAAAGAACAATTTGGTGGTACTGATGAGGTTTTAGCAAACAACAGGGAAATCCTCGCCCAATAATATGAGACTTTCTCTCATAGAAAGGGTGAGACTCTGACTCAACAATTTGAGCGGTTTTCATGTTTAATTTCTGAATTGAAAATGGTTAAACATGAATATACCAGGAGTCAGATGAACCATAGATTCTTAAGATCACTGCCTGAGAGATGGAACACATATACCATTGTTCTACGCTCAAATGCTGATGTTGATCGCCTATCTCTCACCCAACTTCATGGGAAACTGCTTACATTTGAGAGAGAGATAGAGCAGAAAAGGAAATTGGTTTCATCTGGCAAGCTCACTGAGGATTTTGTCCAAGGGAACACTGCCCTGATTGGACATCAAGAGTCAGAATATGCGTCATCTGAAAGCCAGTATGATGAGCATATTGATTTCTCTACAAACACTTCTGAGCCTGCCTTTGTGAGTGTTGATAGTATTCTGTGGTAGTAATAGTGACAATCTATGTTTCATCATGGATGATCTCAAGGGGATTGCTGATGATGACTTAGAAGAGATGGATATTTTGAGCCAAATGGCCTTGATAAATATCAGATCTCAGAAGTTCTACAAAAGAACTGGAAGGAAACTCCCAGGACTCTCTGGCAAAACCAAAGTTGGTTTTGACAAGAGTAAGTTGAAGTGCCATAAATGCCACAGGCTTGGGCACTTTGCAAGAGAATGTAGATCATCTGGATCTAACTCTCCTGCACCTTTTGTGACTTTCCCTGGCAATAGTCAACAAAACAGAGGGCAACAACCTGTCAATTCTGGTTATCATCATCAACCACAATCTCCTGCATATTTTGTTCCACAGGGGCCAATGCCATATCCATACCCCTGCTATTACATGCCACAACCAGGCCAGGTTCAAGCACCCACTGCTCAGCAACCACATGCACTCCCTGAGCCTCAACCATCTCAGTCTCATCAATCTAATCAACTTCAACAACACAGCTTCTTCACACCAGGAGTTGTTGACTGGAGCAGTTTACCAGATGATGTATCTGGTAATGAACAACTGTTCTCAGGTGCTGGTCAACATGGTGGTGAGCATCCTTTTGGAAATCTAGCTCTCATGGCTTTGGAATCCTCTGATGGATCATCTCAAGTACCTCTTCAACAAAGGTATCACAGGTATCCTCTGAGGCTAAGGCCAAATTATGTTCTGAAACTTGCATAGCAGCATTTGCCTCTATTAGAGAAGCAAATGTGGCTTTAGTAAATAAAAATGTAGAGCTAGAACAAATAATTTCCAAAAATAAAGCTGAGTTTGAGTCTGTGCTAAAAGAAAAAACTGATGAGATTTACAAATTAAAATGCCAAATTTCTGATGATAAGGCTAGGGAGGATGTACTCTTAGAGAAGTACAAAGACCTCAAAGATACTCTTGCTGTCACCCAGGTTAGAGTGTGATCGATGGGTACAATCTTGCAAGGGCTTTGAAATGCTTCTTAGTAAGCAAATAGCTTCCAATGTGAAGTTTGGAATTGGTTATAATCACACTGCTCCTCCTACAGTTTTTGCTTCAAGAGCAGGAGCAGAATCTGATGGAGAAAGTAATGACCAATCCACCTCATCATGTGATTCACTACTTGATAAAGCACCATCAGTAGTTGAAGTCAGTAGTAATCCCTCTGTGAACCTATCAGCTGATATTGATGGTTCAACTGCTGACACTCACATGATCAATGAGTTGATCAACCCAAGTGTTATCCCTAGAAGTACTAAGGTACTGGAGAGCAGGGGATAACATCTGGAGTTCAAATCCTAATGACTGACAGCACTGAAGAAGAAAACTGTCAGTAGGAAGGATTTGAAGCCTACTAAGGAAGATGACAAGAAGGCAAAAAGTGCTTCTAAACTGCTGAAGAGCAAGTCTTCAGTAGTTTCATCTTCTTTAGTTGATGATCAACAGAAGATGAAGAAGAAACCATGTGAAATATGTGGTCTATTCAATCATCTCACAGATGATTGTTGGTACAAAAAGGGATCCAAACTCAAACAAAAGGAAAAAATTAAAGAAAACTTGGCTAAAATGAAAACTGACTTTGAGTCCAAGTTTGTACCAGCAGCATCAAATCCTGTTACTCCTATGTCAAAAAGAAATCTAAAAAGGAAGGAGTGCAACAGGCAATAGCTGAGGTTGCTCAAAAGAAGATGGTGCAACACAAGAACTCATCATCAAACACCAATACCAATGTGTCTGAAGAGCTGAAAGCTCTCTACCAGAATCAGACACAGCTGGTAATGATGGTTCAACATCTGTTGGGAAGAGTTAACCAACTTGATGGCCCTGTGTTGAAACCCCAGAAAAGGAGATCCAAGCCAAAGGATTCCTCTTCTACACCATCTCCTTCACCTCAAGCTATTGTGTCCAATAAACCTGTTAGTTTACCATCTGTTGATGTGACCAGGCCCAAAACCAAAAAGGTTTGGGTCTCCAAAACTAACTGATTGTTTATTTATGCAGGTTTCTTCAACATGCCAAAGTAGCATCTGGTATGTAGACAGTGGGGGATCTATGCATATGACTGGGAACAACTCACTTCTTAATGACTACTCTCCAGGAAGGAAGGGATTTGTTTCCTTTGGCAATGATGCAAGAGGTTACATCATCGGGAAGGGCTTTGTTTCCAATGGGGAAATAAAGTTTGATGATGTCAACCATGTGGAAAATCTCAAGTATAATCTCTTGAGTGTCAGTCAATTGTGTGACAAAGGCCATGTTGCCCTTTTCACAAGCCAGAACTGCAGGATTCTGTCATCCAAAGTTCTGAGTTTGATTGACAAGGTATTGGATGCTCACACTCTCCTGAAGGCCAACAGGACAGGAAGAGTGTATGCCTTAGATCTTTCCAAGAAAATTGATATCAAAGGCCATCCTTGCCTATTTTCCAAGGCCTCTCCTCATGAATCTAATCTATGGCATAGAAGGATGGGACATGTTAACTTCAAGAACATGAATCAACTGATACACCATAGTTTAGTAAGGGGACTGCCTATGAAGGAGTTCAAGTGTGAAAACAACTGCACTGCTTGTTTGAAAGGAAAAACGCACAAGGTTCATTTCCACCTATTGAAGAACCAAAGTCCACTGCCTGCTTACAACTTCTTCACATGGATCTCTTTGGTCCTGTGAGAGTGATGAGCATGGCACAGAAGAAATACTGTCTGGTAATTGTGGATGATTACTCCAGATTTGTATGGACTTTCTTTCTACATTCAAAGGATGAAGCTGCACAGAAGATCATAAACTTTGTGTTGTATGCTGAGAAGCAGTATTCCCTCTCAGTCAAGTGTATTAGAAGTGACAATGGAACAGAATTCAGGAACAATACACTTGATGAGTTCTACCTTTCCAAGGGAATAAAGAGACAGTTTAGTATTCCAAGAACTCCTGAACAGAATGGAGTTGTGGAGAGAAAGAACAGGACCCTCATTGAAGCTGCAAGGTCTATGTTGGCTGATTCTGGACTGCCATTGACCTTTTGGGCTGAAGCTGTCAACACAGCATGCTATGTGCAAATAGAGTGCTAATAAATCAGAGGTTGATGAAGACTCCATATGAAGTTCTACATCATTTGGCCCCTCTCATTTCATTCTTTAGAGCATTTGGGTGTCCCTGTTTATTCTCAACACAAAGGATCAGCTCCAGAAATTTGATCCTAAGGTGGATGCAGGGTATTTTGTTGGTTATTCATCAACTTGCAAGGCATACAGAGTCTTCAACTGCAGAACAAAGATGGTTGAAGAGACTCTACATGTCAAGTTCAATGAATCTCCAAAGGACAAGATTCCACAAAGCCCTGTGGAGCTCTTTGATTTGGACATACTGCAATATGTTCCTTATCAATCTCCTGCTGTTGCTCCTGTCAACAGTTCACCACCTGGTGTTACTACTGAAGATGATGATGATAGTAGTAATCACCTCTTCAGGTTTAGTGATCAACTGCCTGAGTCCTCTAAACCTGATGCTCCTGTAGCTCCAGCAGCACCATCCACAACAAATGCTGATGAGATTTCTGCATCCTCAACTTCATTTGAGTTGCCACCATCTTCATGGTTTCAAGAATCTGCATCAACATCTGCTGCTGCTGAAGATCCTACAAACATTTGCACAGATTTGATTGTTTACCAAGAGCTGAAAAATCACCCAATGTCTCAAATCCTTGGTGATATCAATGCTGGTGTTTCAACCAGAAGCCAGTTGTCCTAATTTCTGCTTCTATGCTCTCTTCATCAGTCAGCTAGAGCCGAAGAACTATCATGTAGCTTTGAGAGGCAATGGATGGGTTGAAGCCATGCAGCTTGAGCTTCTTCAGTTCAAGAAACAGCAAGTGTGGGAGCTTGTTCCTCTACCCCCAGGTAAGTGTGCAATAGGCACTAAATGGGTGTTTAGGAATAAAACTGATGAAAATGGGCTAATTGTTAAGAACAAGGCCAGACTGGTTGTGCAAGGGTTTGCACAAGAAGAAGGTATTGATTATGATGAAACCTTTGCCCCTGTAGCCAGACTGGAGGCAATTAGATTGTTTTTAGCCTATGCTGCACTCCACAATCTTAAAGTTTTCCAAATGGATGTCAAAAGTGCTTTTCTATATGGTACAATAAAAGAAGAAGTTTATGTGTGTCAACCACCAGGCTTTGAGGATAATAAGCACCCAGAATGGGTATATAAGCTTGATAAAGCTCTTTATGGGTTGAAACAAGCACCTAGAGCTTGGTATGAGACCTTATCAAACTTTCTTCTACAGAATAATTTCACTAGAGGCTCCATAGATAAAACTTTATTATTAAGAAGGTGGATCAGCATAAGCTACTTGTTCAAATTTATGTTGATGATATTATATTTGCATCTCTGATCCCCAATTGTGTGAGGATTTCCAAACCTTAATGCAACAGAAGTTTGAAATGAGTGCAATGGGAGAATTACAGTTCTTTCTAGGTTTGCAAATCAAACAAAAAGCTGATGGAATTTTCATTCATCAGTCTAAATACACAAAAGATCTTTTGAATAAGTTTGATTTACAAACATGTAAATCCTGTTCTACTCCCATGTGCAACACCACACAATTGGATGTTGATCAGAAAGGTAAAGGTGTTGATGAAACCCTTTACAGATGTATGATTGGTTCCTTGATGTATTTAACAGCTTCTAGACCAGATATTATGTTTGCTACATGTGTTTGTGCTAGATTTCAGGCTGCACCTAAGGAGTCTCATCTGATTGCAGTCAAGAGGATCTTTAGATATCTGCAAGGTACACAATCTCTAGGCTTATGGTATTCCACTGGACATTCTTGCAAATTAGTTGCTTTCTCTGATAGTGACTATGCAGGATGTAAGTTGACCAGGAAATCAACTTCTGGTGGATGCCAATTCCTAGGCAACTGTTTGATTCTTGGCAGAGTAAGACAACAAATCTGTTGCTACATCCACTGCTGAAGCCGAGTACATTGCTGCTGCAAGTTGTACATCCCAAATACTAGGCTTCAGAATCAACTTTTGGATTATGGCATTACAGAGACTAAGACTCCATTATTAATGGATAGTGCTTCAGCTCTTTGCATTGTCAAAAATCCTGTCCAGCACTCTAGGACCAAACATATAGAAATTAGACATCATTTTATAAGAGATTGTTTTGAAAAGGGTCTAATTAATCCTATGTTTGTGCCTAGTGCTGATGAGCTTGCAGACATTTTTACTAAGCCTTTGGATAGTTAACTTTCCACAACCTGGTGTTAAGGCTTGGTATGCTGCAGCTAGAATAAGTGACAACTACTGATGATCTCAGTAATTACTGATGATCATTGGTAACCATGTCACATATAAGTACTGATGAGTTATTTTACCCTCAGTAGTTTTTAAAACTACTGAAGGCTAAATGCTTTAAGTACTGTACTTTATCTGTTCTAAACTACTGATGTAGTTACAACTACTGAATTCAGTAGAAAAAGATAAGTACTGATGTCCTATGAAACAACTGAAAACAGCTAAAAGACTGATGAGTAAGTGTTGAGGACAGTATGAAACAGCTGAAAGGCTATGAATTGACGACAACTACTGATGAGTACTCTCTCTTCAGTAGCTCACAAACTGCTGTTTCTTTATAAACAACTGAAGAAATACCATGTCTTCAGTAGTTTCACAACTACTGATGAAATACCAAGTCTTCAGTTGTTTACAACAACTGACGGCAAAACCACGGTCTTCAGTAGTTTCACAACTACTGATGACTAATACCAAGTCCTCAGTTGTTTCAACATCTGAAGTCCAACTTGTCTTCAGTAGTTTTTAAAACTACTGATGCCTAAATCAGAGACTTCAGTTGTTTCAACGTCTGATAGTAAACACCATGTCTTCAGTTGTTTTATAACTGCTGACCACACCAATACCATCAGTCGTTTCAAACTTCTGAACGTTAATACCACGTCATCAGTAGCTTCAAATACTGATGACTAACACCAAAACCTTCAGTCGTTTCATAACCCGTACCCTATATATACATGTTTCCCTCTTTCAGAGTTTTTCATTCTTTCACGACCTAACTTTTCAAAAGCTCTGAAAACCTTTCACCTTTATTAATGGCGACCATGCAACTCAAACCTCGACACAACTGTGTCGCGTACCTCACAAAATCGCCCTTCTGGACCAAATTTGATAATGCTATAGATCTTATGGTCCAATCCCCACTAAAAACGGCTTTCCTTTTAAATCCAATCATTTATGCCGATTCGCTACGTCAGTTCTGGATGAATGCGACCGTTATGGAGAATCTATCCATTCATCTATCAACTCGCATAAGGTGGTCATCTCTACTGCTACCATCCGCCAGATATTACTGTTAGATGATGCTGCCTACCCTGTTGGATATCCTAAGTGCCAACTTGATCTTTCATTTAGACAACATGGATATCAGGGTGATCTTAGTGCTTCAACAATCCTGAAGAAACATTTTCCAGATGCTGAACGATTATTATTTCATATGGTAAATGTTTTCCTGGCCCCGAAGACTTCCTCTTGGGATCAACTGTCTTCAAGATGGCAACAGGTACTGTTCTCTATCCTTGAACAAGAACCACTAAACTTCTCTGAAATCATTTTTCTTGAACTCAAGGATATGGCCACAAAACCACTTTCTAACCGTTGGATACTATATCCTCGGTTTATAATGGCCATAATAGAGAATCAGCTTTCTGCTGAGGGACTAGTTGGTCTGGGAGTCCCTGCTTTGGCTGTATTGCTGGAGGTATACTCCCGACACAACACTGACCAAACTCTCAAACAGGCTGCCAAGCTGCGCAAACCCACGCAGCTAGAACCCACAGCCTCCACCTCCACATCCAAAGTCCCCTCCAAACCCACAAAGAAGAAGCCTAAGAAAGCTACTCAGGGAATTGAGTCCCCTGTGGATGCTCCTGCTGCACCAACGCAGGTTATCTCTGCTGGAAATAACCCCCCAGTAGAGACTATGACTCACCAACTGAAGCCGCTCAGGTTTCCTCTCAAAAGGAACCTGAAGCAACCACTCAAGGGAAGCCACAATGCTGGGATCCTCCTCACTTGAGGGGATTACCATTGAAGAGCACCACTTGTCCGGGGTGCACACTGCTTCCACACCCTCTCCTGATGCAACCCCCTCAAAGCCCTACTATCATTGTTGCAAAAGTGCTGACGCAGTTGCATTCCTCACCCCCCACCCAGACACCAATTACTACTGGGATAACCTCAAACCTGAGGGGGAGGATCACAATGCTTCTGTCAACCCACAGCACAGGGGTTATCATGTTCCATCTTCTAGTGTAGATAAGGAGGTGCGAACTTCTGGTGAGGCTGCCACTGTCTCTGTCTCAGCAAATGACCAGGGTGCAGTTGGTAACATCTCTAAGACCTCACTAGTGGCAACAGCTGATGAAGGACATAGTCCTGAGGCTGGAAGTCCCCAGTACCGAGAACAAGGGGCACATGCTATCATTGATCTACACTCAAGGCATGTTCATCCTGACTAAGTCAGGAGGTCAGGTGATTCAGTATCAACTGATGATGACCTGAGCTTCTTCTATGATGTAGTTGCTCAAAACACCATTCTAGAGGATGAGGTTAGTAGACTCAAAGAGCTGCTGGCCAAGATGTCTCAGGATGCAAGTCCATCTGCCACCACAATACACCCACAGATGGCACCTTCTTCTCAAGGTCCCCTACACACTGAGCCAGTATATACTTCCAAGCCACCAGCCTCTGCTTTCGGCACTGATTCTCAGGAACAGAACCATCCTGATCAATCAGTTGCTACCCTTCAAAAATCCCTACCTCTCATCACTCCCATGATCACAGATATGTGATCAAAGCCCTTGATGAGAGGCTTCCTACAATAATACAACCCTTGGTGGAGGAGTTGGTGACTAAATCCTTTCTACTGTTCAAACCCTTGCACCCAATGCAACCAAAAAGGGGGAGAGTCAGTTAGTTAAAGGAAAAAGGAAGAGGATAGATGGGGAGAAGGCGAAAGAATCTGAGTTGTAAATGAGAAGGAGAAGGAGAGTGTGAAGGGAGCTGAAGTGAATGAAAGTCAAAAAGACTTTCATGTCACATATCAAAAGAGAAAAGGAGAGTCTGAGAAGGAGAATGAGCTGAAGGATATGGTGAAAGAAGCTGACGCCAACCATAACCTTTCAATGGATAAAATCATTGAGCAGTTGTATAGGCAGGGTTTTGACATCAAACAACTAGACTCCAAGATCAGAAGATGGAAACAGAGGAGATCAACTCAAGATGGGCTAGCTATGATGCCTTAGAAAGAGAAAGGCTGGAGATAATGATCAGATTTATAGCTAAATACTTGGAAGATCTCTAATGGAAATAAGGGCCTGGACCAGGGACAACATCTTGGCAATAACCACCAAGATTTGTTCGTCTGAAGAATACTCCAAAGGTTTAGTGATTGAGGTATTGAATGAAGCTGGGGTTGGGAATCGAAAAGAACTGACAAAATTTACCAAAGCCTCCCTTACAGCTAAAATGCTAAAACAGTCTGAAAAGCCTCAATCCTCAAAATTACTATCTCCACAACCCACTAAAACAACTCCTTTACCCTCTAAACCAACCATCCAACCCACAAAACCAAATCCTTTACCCCCAAAACCCACTGCCAGTGATGTACCTAGCCAAAAGAAAAGAAAGGTACTGAGGCCTGATGAAGATGAAGAGGAGGATGAAGACAGACTGCCACTCTCTGCAGTTATTACTTTGCCTAAGGCTAACCAATGTCCATCACTCCTGCTTCTCAAATGCATGATGTAATGATAAAGATTGAAGAGGAACAGATGCAAAGACATGATGAGGAATGCTGAAAAGCATTGACAAAGCATATGCCACATCCTCTTCAATGATCAGCATGAAGAAAGAAGTATTAAGATTGTACACCCTTGCTAATACCTTTCAATACCAAAGGGAAAGAGTAAGGATATGGCCTGATCCTAGGGTGGCACACCGGATTGTCAAGAAAGAAATTCCTTCAAGATACAAGGGCCAAGTGAAGAGAGTTGTCGACGAAGACATCACTGTGGTGCTTGTAGTGTCCCCTTGGGAAATTGTTGAAGAGTTCAAGAAAGCCTATGAAGCCAAACAACCACCTCAAAAGATGTTAGAGAACAAAATTATAAAGAAGGGATTGGTTTACAAACGACTTGAAAACTTCAAACAAGAAGAGCTCAACCTGCTCTTAGAAGGGACTCATCCAGATGAGTTTGCTTATAGACAAATAACCACGGTTGAGCTCAAGAATGGAAAACAGGCAAGTACATATCTGAAGTGTATGGCCGAGAAGGATTATTTGATGGTGTGCCCGAGGTGCTGACAATGGATGAGCAAATCATGTTTTTAAGGGCTTACACCAGGGAATCATATAGGCTGATACACGGGAAGTAGATCTCATGGTTGGGGCAACAGCTCGGTGTCCAAGTCCCCAATACAGAGCTCCCAACCATATCATGCCAAACAGATCATCAGAGACTTCTTCCTAGGCCGGTGCTGAAAAAGGGTCACCTCTCATCTGATCAAGAGGATAAAAAGACCAATCTATCTGCCAAAATAAGTGGGACTCGTCAATAACTTAGAGGTTTTGGCTGCATTGGTTCAGGGGGAGTTTGTTGGACCAAAAGAACCAATGAGCCTGATCAGAGAAATCTCTAAGTCCCACAAGACATCACAACAGCTGAAGAAGACCTGATCAGCTGTTCTACAAAGTCTGAAGAATACAACTGCTAAAGTACGTCTGAAGTACTGAAGACAAAGACTGAGACAACAGCTGATGATCTAAAGTCTGAAGACTTCAACAAGTACTGAAGACAAAGACTGAAGATCAACAGCTGAAAGACAAAGTCTGATGATTCAAGTACTGAAGACATCAGCTGATGTTAACATCTGATGACAACAGCTGAAGAGGGCTTCTTCAGTTGTTGTGATGGTTTTTCTTCTTCAGTAGTTTTCTTTTCTTTCAATAGTTTGTTTACTTTTCTTTTCAGTACTTGTAAACAACTGAAGAGGTTGTTCTTCAGTTGTTGTAGTTTCAGTAGTTTTATGTTTTTCAGTAGTTGTAAATAAGATGTTTAACACTTAGGAACATTTGTAAGAAGATGTCAGTTGTTGACATCTTCAGTAGTTGTTAAACATCAGTTGTTATCAAATGGTTACATGTCACTTTCAAGTGACATCAGCCTACGTCACTCTTTCCTTTATAAGGAAGGATGACTCACCTGTAATCGTGCCTTTGAGGCCGACAATCTTAATGCAATATTCCTTTTGTCGGATATTTCTCTCTCTATAACAAAATTCTTTATCGTTTTATATCAATTGTTCTTGTTTGAATTGTCTAATTCTGAGCTATTCCGCTGCTATATCTGTTCAATCGATTAAACCAAGGGCTGAGATTCCAACAGAAGCCATGAACGTAGAGATGCAATCCATGTTGACAAACAAGTTTGGGAATTGGTTGACCCTCCACTTAACTCCAAACTGGTTGGATGCCAGTGGGTTTTTAAGAAGAAAACAGATATGCATGGAAACTTGGATACTTATAAAGCAAGAATGTAGCAAAAGGTTTCACTTAAACTCAAGGGGTTGATTATGATGAAACATTTGCCTGTGGCAATGCAAAAGTCAATTAGGATATTATTTTCCATAGTGCTATTAGACTAGAGATTGGCAAATGGATGATAAACGCTTTTCTTAATGGACATTTGAAGACACTGTCCTATGGTTCAGCCTGATGGTTTTGTTGATCCATAACATCCTAATAAAGTATGCAGTTAAAAAGATCGATTTATGGATTGAAACAAGCATCAAGAAGTTGGGATCAACGTTTTGGTGAAGAGATCAAGAAATTTGGTTTCATCAAGAATGCTGACGAGGCTTGTGTATATAAGAAGGCTAGTGGGAGCATAATTACATTCTTAGTATTGTATGTTGATGACATACTACTTTTTAGAAATGCATTCCAACCATGGAAGGTGTTAAAACCTTGCTTGGAAGTTGTTTTTCCATAAAAGATCTCGATGAAGCCGCCTATATTTTGGGAATAAAGATCTATAGGGACAGATCAAGGCAGTTGATAGGTTTAAACCAAAGTACATATATGATAAAGTCGTGAAAAGGTTCAAGATGGAAAACTCTAAGAAAGGTATGGTACCTATTCAAAGAGGGACAATATTGAGTACATCTCAATTTCCAAGCTCAAAGGATGAGCAAGATCGAATGAAGGACATCCCATATGCGTCTGCTATAGGATCCATCATGTATGCGATAATATGCGCTAGGTTAAGCATGACAAGCAGATATCAGTAGAATCCAGGTAATAGCCATTGGATGGCTGTTAAAAGTATATTGAAATATCTTAGGAGGACTAAGGATATGATTCTAATATACGGATCTGATGAAGAGGAACTCGTTGTAAAGGGTTACACGGATGTGAGTTTCCAAACTGATCGAGATGATTCTCGATCACAGTCAGGGTATGTCTTCATTATGAATGAAGGAGCAGTGTCCTGGAAGAGTTCAAAACAAGACATGGTAGCATTGTCCACTACAGAATCCAAATACATAGCCGCCTCATTAGCAGCTCAGGAAGCTGCATGGATAAAGAAAATTTATCGCTGATCTATGGGTGGTCTCTACCATTCAAGACCCCCTATAAATCATTTGTGATAATGAGGGTGCGATTGCACAAATCAAGGAACCCCGTGCACATCAAAAGACTAGACACATTGAGCGGAGATTCAACTACAAAAGGGATGAAGTTGAAAATGGAAAGATATGTATTCATAAAGGTCACACCGATTAAAACATTGCGGATCCACTCACGAAGCTCCTTGAAAGGGCAAAGCATGAAAGTCATACTTGTGTCTTAGGACTTTGATATTCTAGTGATTAGAATTGATCTATTTTAGTATTTAAAAGTTTGGAACAATGTAATATTTAACTCTTTCATATATTTGTGATATTCTGAGTTATGTTCCTTTTAGCATGTATACATCCATGAATATGTTTATTATTCTAAATTCCGTAGTCGGTCATGTTTGTGGAACAAATATGAACGTAAGACTATTATGAACATGGATTGGTGGATATTCATAAGGCATGAATATAGAGCATTGGTTGCTGCCAAAGTTCATAGATATTGTGGGATACAATATTGGACTGACCCGCGTCTCAAATTTTACTACATGGAATTTTCTTGATTAATCATAAGTATATTTGAGTAAAGGAGAATATCATTTGGTTAAAAGATTTGATCTGCCCAAGATTCATATTAAATTGATGTGGCTAGTGTGATATGATCCAAGTCGGGTCATACCCAATAACAAGCCAAACAAACACCGAAAGAAAATTTATTTGTTGATAAGATCATACAAATAATAAGTGACACCAATTAGAAATTGGATTTTCTAAATTATTGCTTTTGTAGATGAACATTATTATATGTATTAATTTGTTCATGAGGGATTATTTGTTCATTGTTTAAATTAGTTAAAGAATGACAAATAACATATGTATTGTGTTATAAAATTAAAGTGGTTCAATTTTATAAAAAGGGTTGATTACTAGTGTATTCCTTTAAAAGGATAATTTGAATTTTGGTGAGAAAAAAAAGGGAGCCATTCGGCGCCCCCCTTTATGTATGTCTTGGAAATGCTTTTTATTGTTCTAAGCACATGCATTTGCTTCTAATCAATTCATTTTAACACACACACTCAACCTACACAAAAGAACTCTCTCTCTCTCTCTCTCTCTTTCAAGATTTTCGGATTTGAACAAGAGAAGAAGGATTTTCAGCTTGAAGTTTTGGTTCTTGGCTGAAAAACTTCACTAGGAAGAGAGACTACAACTTGGTGTTCAATCCTAGCAAAGAGAGGTGTTTGCACGTGCTTGGGGTATCATCTTCTTGAGGATTGCTTGTTGGAATCTAGCCTTCAAGATCATCACCATCCTTCTCATCTTAAAGCTCGGTTAAGTAGCTACAAAGGTTGTAGTTCCTTGTTTTTTGTTGTTTTACGTTTGTATGCATTATGTATAAAGATCCATGGCTTGGGGTTATTATAAAATGGGTTTTATAATCAGATCTTAATATGTTTCAAAATATTATTCCGCTGCGTTTTCATATAAATCATGTTGTATGAAGCTTTGATAAACATGTTAAAATCCCAACAATGGCATCAAGAGCCACTTATACATATGCATACATGTATTACACTTTGCTTTCTTTTGTACAGCCCAAACCGTGGGTTTAAGGGGCTATTTTGGTGCCCCTTTTGATGTTTTAAAGATGCTATATTATGCATATTAGGATCTTTAAAACTCTAGTTTATAAGATTATTGTTTGCTTGGACTAAACCCATTTTTTCTTGTTTATGTTGGCCAAAAACATGGGTTTTAAGGGGCTGCCAAAAATCGACTTCTTATGTATGTTTGGATATATTGTTGTTGTTTATGCATAACAAAGCCTAGACCACTTGGATTGTATGATTGATCGCCATGTTGTATTCATTTGGGCATGTAATAATTTAATTTTGTTTCAAGTCTAGTCTTGTAATTTATTTATTCACATGGTTTGTAATAAATAGATTAGGAGTTTATCTTTACTAGTAAAATGTATTAGGATACATATCTTGTAACGAAGCTCAAGATCAAGACTTGAAGAAAAGATGGACAAAGAGGATGCTTGAAGTTATGGATTCAAGTGGGAGTCCTTTTTGGGTCAACCATGTGTCATGTTCTTAACCCTTAGGACAAGACCATTTGACACACTTGTTTTGGCTAAACAAGTGTGCTCAACTTTGTATGCTTTGTTATGCATATTTGAATGTTTTGTTTAATGTTTGGTTGAATGCATATGATGATGTTTGTTTTGAATATTTGGATGTGATTAACAAACCATCAACTAAAACAAACTATAAACAAGTAATTGGTTCTCAAATCATTAAGCAAAATTCAATGGTTCTACAAAAGGAATTAATGGTTTGCAAAATAAAATGGGTTTTATTCATAAGAACCAATAGGGTACCATATGGTTGAATGCATACAATCATATGGTACATAGACTTTTCTTAACATATTGTGAAATCGTATATCCCTTTTGAAAACAAGTTAAACACCATCCTTTTTCACAACACTTAGGTTACTTGCAAACTCTTAATGGGATAAAGGTCACCTAACCACTTTGAGGGAACTTGTAATTTGAGGTGAGAATACCATGTTTGTGGGATAAAGGTCACCTAACCACTTATATAGTAAACTCACACGTGTGTGTAAGTAGGACGACTTGATTTGTAAAATATATTGAATGGATCACCTAAAATATGTTTTATAAAAGGTGTTGATGGGATAAACATGCCGTGATAAACATATGATGTTTAAACGATCCCATACCACTAGAAGTTGCAATAGGTTGCAATTGTCATTTATGACTACCTTGTTTTATTTGAATAATGGGATAAAGGTCACCTAACCAATATTTAAATATAACGTTGGATTCTAAAATTTTTAAATAGTCTATGAGACATAAAGGGTATTAATAAATGAAATATAATTATCAACGATTACTAAAATAGAACTTTGTAACATCTTGTAGATGGCCGACAACAACAACGCTAATAATGATGTACCAAACCAGAACAACCAATCCCTAAGGGCGATTCTTCAAAGGGATCGTCTAACACCTAACAATTTCATGGATTGGTACCGCAACTTGAGAATTGTTCTCAAGCAAGAAAAGCGGGCTATATCCTTGATGATCCCATCCCCGATGAACCTAACGAAGAGGATGTGGAAGCCTATAATGATTGGTTAAATATGTGGAGGACTCCATCCAGGTCTCTTGTCTAATGTTGGCAAGTATGACACCCGAACTCCAAAAGGAGTATGAGCTCCATGGAGCCTATGACATGATCACTCAGCTGCGGGAAACGTTCCAGCAACAAGCTAGAGTGGAGCGCTTCGAAACGGTTCGAGCGCTTCATGCATGTAGGATGGAGGAATCCCAATCAGTTTCATCTTATGTTCTTAAGATGAAAAGCCACATCGACCGCCTTCAAAGGCTGAACTGTCCCGTCTCAAAGGAGTTGGCCACGGATTTGATCCTTAATGGCCTAACTAAAAGGTTTGAGGCATTCGTCATGAATTACAACATGAACGGATGGGACAGAGCATAAATGAACTTCATTCGATGCTCAAATCAGCTGAGGCGGGAATGGGTAAAAGGGTTTTACCCGTTCTCACCATTAATGAAGGTGGGAGAAGGAGAAGGTCTCTACCCCCTCCCAAGGCAACTGTTGCCAAAGGAAAGGGGGCACGTTTGGGAAAGGGGAAGATGGTTGTTAGGGCGGAACCTCCAAAACCCAAGGAGAAGAAGCAAAAGGTTGCTGTGAACGACCCATGCTTCAAATGTGGTGAGATAGGGCATTGGATGAGAAATTGTCCAGTCTATCTCAAAGAGTTGAGAGAAAAGAGGGATGCGGGGCAAACCTCAGGTATAATATACATGATACATATAGAATTAAATGTTATTTCTTCTAACACATGGGTATTAGATACGGATGTGGAACTCACATTTGCAATTTGTTGCAGGGGTTCAAAAAATGAGCATTATGAGAAAGGGGAAATAAGTCTCTTCATGGGCAATGGTGCAAAGGTTCATGTGGAAGCCCAAGGAGACTACATTTTGAAACTTCCAATGGTTTGGAAGTTATTTTAAGTAATGTATTATATGCTCCTAGTTTGACTAGGAACATAATTTCTGTTTCCCGTTTAAGACAATATGATTATGATTTCAAGTTTGTTGACAATGATATTCATGTTTCTTTAAATCATGTATTTTATTTTAAGCTATACCTTGTAATGGTATTTATGAATTGGTTCATGAAAACGCAACATATGATAGCTCAATATACCAAGCAACCACCAAAAAACTTAAATTGGATTTGAGTGATACCTACCTTTGGCATTGTCGTCTTGGTCATATAAACAAGAAACGACAAACACTTCAAAAGAATGGTCTTTTAAAAACAAATGAATGTGATTCATTTGATGTATGTGAATCTTGTTTACAAGGAAAAATGACTAAGGCACCCTTTAGTGGAACTAACGAAAGGGGAAAAGATTTATTAGGTATCATACATTCGGATGTATGTGGTCCTTTTAAGCCAATGACTAGGAATGGTGAAAGATACTTCATTACCTTTACCGACGATTATAGTCGCTATGGGTACGTGTATTTATTAAGACACAAAGATGAAGCTTTTGAAATGTTCAAAATCTTCAAGAATGAAGTAGAAAATCAACTCAACAAATCAATTAAATTCTCCGCACCGATAGGGGTGGTGAATACCTAAGTGATGTTTTTCAAGATCATATTAGGAGTTGTGGGATTGTCTCACAACTCACTCCACCTGGAACACCACAACATAATGGTGTGTCTGAGAGGAGGAATCGAACCTTATTGGATATGGTCCGATCTATGATGGCTAGAAGCACATTGCCTCTATCATTTTGGGGTTTCGCTTTGCTCTCCGCGGCTCGTATTCTGAATATGGCCCCAACCAAGAAGGTGGAAAGGACACCTTTTGAGATATGGCATGGAAGAGTTCCATCCCTATCATACTTAAGGGTTTGGGGTTGTGAGGCTTATGTTAAGACTCCCACCCCAAACAAATTAGAAGTCCGATCCACCAAGTGTATCTTTGTTGATATCCTAGAGATTCTATGGGATATATTTCTACGATCCACTGGAACAAAAGGTGTTTGTTTCCAGAAAGGGTGAGTTCTTAGAAGCCAAGTTCCTTATGGAAGGAGCTAGTAGTAGAACAGTGGATCTTGAGGAGGAACAAGAACCACAGCCTAATACACGTTTGGTTGAAACTAGCACTCAACATGAGGATGTTGAGGATGATCAAGCGGTTGATCAATACACACAAAACGTTCGCAGAAGTGGTAGAACAAGTAATCCACCTGAAAGATATGGATTTTTTTGGATGGATGCTACGTGGTTGACTCTGATGAACCAACCACATATCATGATGCAGTGTCCAATTTGGATTGTGACAAATGGCTTGAGGCCATGAACGTTGAGATGCAATCCATGTATGACAATCAAGTTTGGGAACTTGTTGTACCACCTCCTAATTCCAAAGTAGTTGGAAGTAAGTGGGTTTTCAAGAAGAAAAACGATATGCATGGAAACTTGGATACTTACAAAGCTAGACTTGTAGCAAAGGGTTTCACTCAAACTCAAGGGGTTGATTTTGATGAAACCTTCTCACCTGTTGCAATGCTTAAGTCTATAAGGATATTGTTTGCCATAGCAGCTCATTATGATTATGAGATTTGTCAAATGGATGTCAAAACCGCATTCCTAAATGGATATCTTGAGGAAGATGTCTATATGGTTCAGCCTGAAGGTTTTGTCAATCCAAAACATCCTAACAAAGTATGCAAGTTAAAGAAATCAATCTATGGATTGAAACAAGCATCGAGAAGTTGGAATCACCGTTTTGATGATGAAGTAAGAAATTTGGCTTCATCAAAAACGCTGATGAGGCTTGTGTGTATAAGAAGGCTAGTGGGAGCACAATAACCTTCTTAGTATTGTATGTCGATGACATACTACTATTTGGAAATGACATTCCAACTTTGGAAGGTGTAAAAACCTGGCTTGGAAGTTGTTTTTCCATTAAGGATCTTGGTGAGGCCACCTATATTCTGGGAATAAAGATCTATAGGGATAGATCTAGGCGGCTGATAGGTTTGAATCAAAGTGCATACATTGACAAAATCTTGAAAAGGTTCAAATGGAAAACTCTAAGAAAGGTACTGTACCTATTCAAAGAGGGACAATATTGAGTATGACTCAATGTCCAAGCTCGAAGGAGGAGCAAAATAGAATGAAGGCGATCCTATATGCATCTGCTATAGGATCCATCATGTATGCAATGATATGCACTAGACCAGGTGTCATGCGCTTTGAGCATGACAAGTAGATACCAGCAAAATCCTGGTGATAGTCATGGATGGCTGTCAAGAACATTCTGAAATACCTAAGGAGGACTAAGGACATGTTCCTGATCTACGGGTTCTGGAAGAGGAACTCGTAGTAAAAGGTTACACGGATGCGAGTTTCCAAACCGATCGAATGATTCACGATCTCAATCAGGGTACATCTTATTCTAAATGGCGGAGCTGTTTCTTGGAAAAGCACAAAGCAAGAAGTCGTAGCGTTGTCCACTACAGAGTCAGAATATGTCGCCGCTTCAATGGCAGCACAGGAAGCTGCATGGCTGAAGAAATTCATAGCCGACCTAGGGGTAGTCCCTTCCATTCAGGATCCCTAGAGATCTTTTGTGACAACGAAGGTGCGATTGCTCAAATCAGGAAACTCATGCTCATCAAAAGACTCGGCACATTGAACGGAGATTCAACTACATAAGGGATGAAGTTGAAAAGGGAAAGATATGTATTCGCAAAGTCCACACTGATAAAAACATTGCGGATCCACTCACAAAACTCCTTGAAAAGGCAAAGCATGAAGGTCATGCTTGTGCCATGGGACTTAGATATTCTAGTGACTGGGTTTAATGTTGTACTTTATATTGAATATTGGAACTTATGTTATTTGACTTAATTACATGGTTATAATATTCATTTGTTCTTCTATTTTAGCATGTTTAAATCCGTGAATAATAAGTTATTCTAAACGTTCGTACTCGATCATACTTGTGGGAACAATTATGAATGTAAGACTATAATGAACTTGGATTGGTTGATATTCATAAGGTATGAATATAGAGCAAGAGGTTGCTAGCAAGGTCATTGATATCTATGGGATATAGATATTGGACTGACCCGCACTCAATTATTTCTGCATGGAATCCTTGTGATTAGTCATAAGAAATATTGAGTAAAGGCGAATATCATAGTATCCTCAGACCTGAGATACATATTGGGTCTTGATATTCACCGAATATTGTATTTTGACTTAGTTCTTTGCTGTTCTGAAATATTGGCAGTACATAAGGCTGAGTTCGGGTATGATACAAAGTGATTGTGAGAGACGTATGTAGTCAAGATGGGATTTGTTCCTCTTATTCGTTGAGAGTTAGATGTCTAAGGCCTATAAAGTTAAATCATCAGAGAATGACAATTCTGTGTCTCTTAGATTTAACATGACATCTGAACAAAAGGATAAATGATTAGTTCACCTAAAACATATTCAAGTAAGGTACTTGAAAAGGATGATGTTATTGAATGGCACTTAGTCATATACATTAGGGGTAGCAAACCGTTGCTAGGCGTTATTTGCTGCTTGCATCAATCTACTATGAATCTTGTGCAAGTGGGAGATTAAAAGATTTGATCTGCCCAAGATTCATATTAAATTGATGTGGCTAGTGTGATATGATCCAAGTCGGGTCATACCCAATAACAAGCCAAACAAACACCGAAAGAAAATTTATTTGTTGATAAGATCATACAAATAATAAGTGACACCAATTTAGAAAATTGGATTTTCTAAATTATTGCTTTTGTAGATGAACATTATTATATGTATTAATTTGTTCATGAGGGATTATTTGTTCATTGTTTAAATTAGTTAAAGAATGACAAATAACATATGTATTGTGTTATAAAATTAAAGTGGTTCAATTTTATAAAAAGGGTTGATTACTAGTGTATTCCTTTAAAAGGGATTAATTTGAATTTTGGTGAGAAAAAAAAAGGGAGTCATTCGGCCGCCCCTTTATGTATGTCTTGGGAATGCTTTTTATTGTTCTAAGCACATGCATTTGCTTTCTAATCAATTCATTTTAACACACACACTCAACCTACACAAAAGAACTCTCTCTCTCTCTCTCTCTCTTTCAAGATTTTCGGATTTGAACAAGAGAAGAAGGATTTTCAGCTTGAAGTTTTGGTTCTTGGCTGAAAAACTTCACTAGGAAGAGAGACTACAACTTGGTGTTCAATCCTAGCAAAGAGAGGTGTTTTGCACGTGCTTGGGGTATCATCTTCTTGAGGATTGCTTCTTGGAATCTAGCCTTCAAGATCATCACCATCCTTCTCATCTTAAAGCTTGGGTTAAGTAGCTACAAAGGTTGTAGTTCCTTGTTTTTTTGTTGTTTTACGTTTGTATGCATTATGTATAAAGATCCATGGCTTGGGGTTATTATAAAATGGGTTTTATAATCAGATCTTAATATGTTTCAAAATATTATTCCGCTGCGTTTTCATATAAATCATGTTGTATGAAGCTTTGATAAACATGTTAAAATCCCAACATTGGTATCCTCTAACCTACGATACATATTGGGTTTTGATATTCACCAAAATGTTATACCTTGAGCTAGTTCTTCACAGCTCTAAAATAATGGACAGTACATAAGGCTATGTTAAGGTGTGACACGAGGTGATTCTGAGAAACGTATGTAGTCAAGACGGAATTTGTTCCTCTTATTCGTTGAGAGCAAGTTGTCTAAGGCCTGATTAAGTTAAATCAACAAGGAATGATCATTCTGTGTCCTTGGATTTAACATGACATCTATAATAAAAGGATAAATGATTGATTCACCTAAATCATTTCAAGTTGGATACTTGAAGGGGATAATGTTATTGAATGGCTTTAGTCATGCGTATTGTAGAGAATATGCATAGAGGCAGAAGCAACCATAGTCTTTCTGCATGCATGTTGCACAAGTACTGAAGAAGAATGCTTTGGAAGTTTCACACATGCAACAAAATTACTCTAAGTGTGAAATCTTCTGAAGCCAAGACCAATATCTTCCGAAGCTTCAAAGACAAAGTCTTTCGAAGCTCCACACTTGAAGACAAATTTCTTCCGAAAACTTTTAGTAACATGCTTTATCTGATGTCTTTTTCCATGAAGCTGTACCCCTTTCCATTGCAACTCTGTAAAGTCACCAACTTACATGAGTTGGTGAAAAGGTCCATGCTTTTGGTAACTGTACATTGACGTCTTGAGTCTATAACTTTCTACTTCATGTACTTTATCCTTTTTGTAATAGATAAGATGTGAGCTATGGCAAGTCATAGTCACAAATTCAAAAAGGCAATCTACCTTTTTGACTCTATAATTGTTATTGTTTTGAGTCTAGTCAATTGTATCCAGCTGGCTTTCATAGTTTAGCCGGCTGTAGGATGTAGTATAGTATCTCCTGTTCTTGTAACTTTATTCATATGCTTTGTAACACTTGTAATAGAACATTGAGAAAGCAATATACTACAATCTTGAAAACCATCTCACTGTATATCTTGCTCTTGTGTTATGTCTCTTAATTACTTGTGTTCTTAGTGTCTTCATTTGTGGTTAATCCAGTTCACACTTTGTTTAAGTTTAGTTACTCTCCTCTTTGTGTTGTTGTGTTGTATTTGACCACCCTTCAACGATCCTGCATTTGGTATTAGAGCTTTCCAGGCTCTTGATATAAGATCTCACCATCTTAAGATACCTCACACACACATATACTAAACTTTTCAAATGGCAGCCATTTCCAAGACCGATATGGGACTGGAACCATGAACAAGTCCCCACTGATCACTCTTGATGACTTCGATACCTGGTGCCTGAGAATGGTAGGTTTCATCAGGTCTTTGGACTCAAGAATCTAGGAGTCTGTTAAGAATGGACCTTACATACCTAGCACCCCCTCTACTACTAGTGCTGGTATGATCCCCAAGACTGTGGCAAACTACTCTGATGAAGACAAGAAGAGATTAGATATTGATAAAAAGCCATGACAGCCCTTTAGACTACTCTTCCAAACTCTATATACAGAGGTTTCAAGAAATGCAAAACAACTAAACAGCTGTGGGATGCATTGAAACTTATGTATGAGGTTCCTTTGGAGCTAAGGAGAACAAGAAGGATCTTCTGAAGTAGCAATTTGAAAACTTCAACTTCAAAACAGGTGAAACCATGACTCAGCAATACTTCAAGTATGTTAAGATTGTGGATACCCTTGTGGATGGAGGAGTTCCTCTTGAGAACAGGTACATTGTAAGGAAGTTCATGTCCTCACTTCCTAGGTAGTGGACACATTGCTGTGTGTGATCAAGAGGACCAACAATCTAAAAACTCGTACTCTGATAGAGTTATATGGGATTCTCAATGGCTACCAGATGGAGATGAACATGCAAGGTTCATCTGGAACCTCCAACAATCAAATGGGTTCAACCCTACGTGTGGTTGAAAGGGATAACATAGAACCCTAACATCATCTCATATGCTACCTTGGCAGCTCACCTAAGGGTCCTTTTATCACCTTCCTAGAGACACCAAGGGAGAACTACACCCAAGGAAGCCCATTCCAAGAGACAAGTTCTTCTCAAGCCTTTGTGTCTTCTGATGAAAGTTATGGAAGCTTTCTGTTCACCCTTAAAGACCTAGATTGTATCCATCTAGATGATCTAGAGTACATGGAGATAGTCCAGCAGATGGCTCTTCTCTCTCTCCTAGAGCCAAGAAGTTCTACAAGCGGATTGGAAGGAAGTTTCCAAGCAATGCAACCAGTGGAAAGTTTGGCCTGGACAAAGGCAAGGTCAAATGTTACAACTTTAACTTGATGGGCCACTTTGCTAGGGAGTGTAAGGCACCTAGAACAAATGGTGGCCAAACACAGTCTAGACCCAACTACACTGACAAAGCTCCCCAGAATGAGAAGCTAAAGCAGCAGGCTGCTGTTGCTGTTGAAGAAGGAGGCTTTCACCAGAGCTTTCAGGTGGAAGATGCTTCTCCAAACCAAGCACTAATGGCAGATCATGATGAAGCCATGGTATTGGAACATCTCTGTACCCCTAAATGCATTGCTAAAGTAAATTGATACAGGTCCTATAACTTGGAGATGAGATCTGAACTTGAGTCCTTAAACATTTTACAAGCTAATTTTAGAAAGTCTAAAAGGACTTAGAGAAAGGTATTTCAGTTCTAAAACATGAGCATACAGATTTTAGGACTCAAATCAAGGATCTCATAACCAAGCTGACTGAGTGCCAGGCTGAGCTTGTGATCAGCAAAGCCAGGGCAGACAAGTGTGTTCTTGAAGAAGAGACCTTCAAGAATATGATATCCTCATCCCTGCACAACAAAGTGTGCTATCAAAACAAGAAGGGACTAGGATCCAATGAGATAGCTCCTCCACACACAATCTTGTCTATAAGATCACCTAGGTGTGGAACTTGTGAAGATGAGCTTCCTCTCATAGCTCCTTTGAGTGAAGAGGATGAAGAAGTGATAGTGAAGAATTCATCTGAGAAGAGTGAAGAGGAGGATTCTAAGAAGGACCACTATCCTTCTGAGGAGAAAAAGAAGACTGTGATGACCAAGTCAATGAGGAATAACTTGATTAGGAAGAGCCAAAGGAAAGCAAGAAGGCTCAAGAGATCAAGGTTACTTTTGAGTCCAAGCAGAAACAAGTGTGTATCTCTACAGGGTTTGAAATAGTAAGACTGAAGACATCAACCTAAACTCTTCTGCTAAGAGTTCTGGTTCTTGTTCAAATCATCTCAATACCATAAAGAAGACTGATATGCTGTGTACTACTGCTACACAGCATGGACCATCAAACTCCAAGAATAGTTCCCACCCAAAAGGATTGTCTTAGCATCTACAAAGATGAGGGTGGAGAAGGGATGTGACCAAAGTTAGTCTTATTACCAGTAGAAGGCTTTCGGAAAGAAGAAAATGGAGTGTGTCATGTGTGAGAGTACTACTCATCTTGCTAAGGATTGTCCATACATCCAAAGGGTACTCTTCACATGATCAAACCAAGGATTTCCAAGAGTTCCAAGAAGATTCAAGCTTTGGAAGGAAAATCGGTTTCCTTCGAAAGCTCCAAATCTAAGAAGAAGGCAAGTGGAAAATTGCCTTCGGAAGAAAAGTTGGTCTCGGAAGGAAGGAATACTTCCAAAGCACTAAAGTCTGCTGCATTGTCTGTGGAATCTTCCGATGGCTCAGTCATCAAAACCTCTAAAGAATCAAAAGCTTCTGAAGTATTGAAGGTCAAGTCCAAGACTCCAAGGTGGTGTGGAAGTCTATGAAAGACCAAGTGACTGAGAATTCTCCATCAACAACAGCTCAAGATCCTCCTAGCACAACCATAGCATCTATTACTATTGCATTACCTTTTATTTCTCTTAATGACCCAAGACAAGTAAGGCTTGGGTTACCAAATGTAACTAATCATTTTCTTTGTGCAGTGATAGCTGAAGACAAACAAAAATCTCTAGATCATTGACAATGGTTGTTCCAGGCACATGACAGGCAATAGGTCACTACTCCAGAACTTTGAAAGGATTGATGGAGGCCCAATTTCTTTTGGCGGAGATGAAAGTGGTTACATTTCAAGAAGGGGCAAGGTGACAAATGGTAAGCTCAGTATTGAAAAGGTAAACTTTGTCAAGGAGCTTGGGTACAATCTTCTGAGTGTATCATAATATTGTGATCAGAGTCATAACATGCTCTTTACAGAGCATGAGTGCATTGTTCTCAAGCCCGAGGTGGTCATTCCTCATGAGCATATTTTGCTTAGAGCCCCCAGAAAAGGGAACATGTACAAGATGGATCTGCAAAAAATATCTCCCTCTAGAAAAGTTTTATGCTTTCTGTCTAAAGCCAATAGTGATGAGTCTTTCCTATGGCATAAAAGAATGTGCCATGTAAACTTTAAAAACATGAATAAACTTATTAAGAATGATTTGGTAACTGGAATGCCAAAGAAAGAGTTTACAAGTGATGACCATTGTGTTGCATGCCTGAAAGGGAAGCAACATAACGTATCTCACAAGCCTAAGGAAAGGAACTACATCACTACACCCCTACACTTGTTACATAGGATCTCTTTGGCCCCACCAGTGTAATGAGTCTAGGAAGGACCTCTTATTGCTTAGTGATCACAGATGACTTTACAAGATTCACTTGGGTCTTCTTCCTTAAAACTAAGGATGAGACTCCTAAGATTCTAAAAAGTTTCGTCTTGAAGATTGAGAATCAATATGATCACAAGGTCAAAATCATAAGATGTGACCAGGGAACAGAATTCAAGAGCCAAATCCTTGATGTATTCTATGATGAAAAAGGTATTACAAGATAATATAGTGCACCTAGGACTCCACAGCAGAATCGTGTTGCTGAGAGGAGAAACAAGACACCGGTTGAAACTGCAAGAACCAAGCTGTCTGACTCTAAGCTGGCCATCACCTTCTGGGCAGAGGCAGTCAACACTGCTTACTATGTGTAGAACAGAGTTTTAGTAGTTAAGACTCATGACAAGACTCATATGAACTTTGGCATAAGAGGAAACCTTTCATTGGTTTTCTCAAGTCATTTGGTGTCCTTGACCATCTTGAATACCATGGATCAAATTGCCAAATTTGCTGAGAAATCAGATGATGGACACTTCATTGGATACTCTTCCTAAGCTAAGGCTTACAGAGTATACAATCTTAGAACTAGAATTGTTAAGGAGTCAACCAATGTGACTTTCAATGAACACACACCCTGTGTGGCTAGTTCTGGTCCTGATTTGCTCTTTGATCTTGATTTAGTTACCAACTGTTTTAACAAATCTTGTGAGACTATTTTAGGATCTGCAGAAAATTTAAATACAAGTGATCTTGATCCAAGATTTGAGCTGACAAGACCTTCAAGTAACACATCTTCAGCTCCAGTTGGGACTACTTCTGCAATTGAGGATTCTATCAGCACCATAATGACAAACTCACTGATCCGTCTAGTATGCCTTCAAATTCTAGCCTAGAGGCTCCACAACCAGATAAAGATGCTTTAATGGCAGAAGAAAATGATGGTAGTGGTGAAAGTGATCAAGACTTTCTTGATGCTGATAACCACTACATAGATGATAACATCAATGATGTCACACCCTCCTGGATCAAGTCTCTCTTAATAAGTGTGTTGATGTGGTGGGTGAAATATCTATGCCAGATCTAAATTTCTCTAATTTAGATCTTTCTCAACAACTTGCTGTGATCCCTCAGCTACGGATCCACAAGTCCCACCCCACCACAAACATCATTGGAGATGTTGTCTTGGTGGAAGTGTTGTCTCATGGCAATGCAAGAAACAATCCTGTGTCTCTGCATCAACTGCTGAAGCTGAATACATTGCTGCTGCAAGCTGTTGTGCTCAAGTGCTTTGGATTCAGAATCAGATGCTGGACTATGGGTTCAATTTCAAGGAGACTCCCATTCACATAGATGACAATAATTGCAGCACCGTTTAAGGACTTTTAACACAATTACAACACAACGACACAAAGAGGATATTAACTAAACTTTAATCAAACAGTGAACTGGGTTAACCAAAGTGATACAAAGAACACAAGTAAAGTAAGAGACAAAACAAGAGAGTATGGGTTTCAAGGAGGCAGTATATTGCTTTCTCAAGTTCTTTTACAAGTGTTACAAAGTATATTGAAAGATACAAGAACTTGAAATACTTATACTACAATCTACAGCCGGCTATACTTGAAAGCCAGCTGGATACAATTGACTAGACACTAACAAAATCAATTGTAGGATCAAAAGGCATATCTGTCTTTTGACCTTGTGACTGTGACATGCCATAGCTCACATCCTTATACATTACAAAAAGGATAAAGTACATAAAGTGGAAAGTTTCAGACTCAAGACCTCAATGTACAGTTACCAAAAGCATGGACCTTTTCACCAAACCATGTTAGTTGGTGACATACAGAGTTGCAACGGAAAAGGTGCTTTATGGAACAATACATCAGATAAAGCATGTGTACTAAAAGTCTTCGGAAGAAATCTGTCTTCAAGGATGAAGCTTTGGAAGACTTTGTCTCTGAAGCTTCGGAAGACTTCATGTTTTGCTTCGGAAGATATTGGTCTTGGCTTCGGAAGATTTTACACTTAGAGTATTTTCTAATGCATTGTGTAAAACTTCCGAAGCATTCTTCACTTCACTACTTAGTGCATGTTGTTGAGACACCTTGGATGTTTTGGGTTGCATCAGACTTAAGGAATCCTTACAAACTCCCCCTAGGCTGATGCTACCAAAACACTTAGAAGATCTTCATATGTTGGTAGTCTTCAGTACAATCAAGACCATTCCTTTCTTCATTAGATGGTCAGGATCATCAAGACACTCATAGTATCTTCTCATCTCAAAGATATCATGCAGAGGTAAGTTGATTATGTCTTACCAGGAGTAGACATTCTCAACACCTTGATCTCTGATAACATGCCATCTTTCTGGATTGGTAGAATAAGTCCAGGACAAGATGGGTGTCTCAGTTGTTAGAGGAGCCACTTGCATAGGAGTTGATTGGGCTGCCTCATCATGCACTTCCTCAGGTTGATCTGATTCAGCCTGAGGTGTAGAGGTAGATGACTTTGGCTTCTTCTTCTTAGCCTTGGGTTAGAAGCCATTCTCTTCCTCCTCTTAGATGTCTTTAACTGAGAAGACTGGTCTGCAGCACCATCTATATACTCGGTTTCACTTAGGGATCAAAATCCCTAAGTTGGATTCCGTTAACAACTTCGAATTCATGTTTAATTTGGATCAAATCAAGTTAGGATTTATATGAAATTGGAGGATTTTGCAACTAATGTTTTTAAACATTTAAAGAAGCATTTAACCAGATATAGGCTTCTAGCCCAACCGGTTAACACTCCACCCTTACCCAACCGAGGTCGGGGGTTTGAACCCGGTCCTCGCCATTCTCTTCCTCCTCTTAGATCATCAGTGTCTTTCTCAGTTGGGTGTTCCTCCCTCACAGGTTCAGAAGGAGAGGGAGTTTGACCCTGTCTTGGATCAGAAGATGAAGTTCCTGAGGCTCAGCTAGAGGTTCTGGTTGAGGTGTCTCTGGTTGTTCAAACTTGACCTCCACTTCAGGTGGGACTTGACTTGGAAGAGAGTGCAAGTCAATCAGTTCTCCACTTTTAATCTTCTGCTTGATCACCCTTATATGCTTATCCATTGTAGATAGAGACATGGGGCCAAGTCTCCTTCCGGAGAATCCATATAGCTTCAAGAAGCTCATCATTCTTTGTCTGTCAGCAGACTTCTTTGCATTCTTTTGAATGATGGCTCTTGACTTTGCAGCTTCTTCCCTTAGCTTCCTTTTGGTTGTTTTTCTTTCTTTGACTAGCTCAAGCTCAAGTTGCTTTAGGTACTCGAACTCAATGAAGTCATAGGACAGGGGAAGAAGTGCATTTGCCTGATAGAAGCCTGTGGCACTCAGGTAGTTGATCATCTTGATCCTATCTTCTTCTTTATCTACCTGAGGTTCTTGTGGAGCCACATCATCCTGTGCAGGACTTTCTTGAACTAGAGAGAGAGTGGGAGCATGCTTGTAAAGTCTTTTCTGTCTCTTCTCCTCTTTGAATTGGAGAAGTAACCTTGCATCCTGTTTCTCCTTCATCTCTCTTGACACTTCCATGTCAGCCAGTTCATTTAACTCTTCTAAGGGGAGGGAGATGATTTCATCAATATCATAGTTCCTGGTCTGTAAATAGGTAATCCTAACTGCCATTAACTCATCATCTTGAGTATTTGGTCTGGGGGCAACCTGATTGCAGCTTGCATGAAGTTAGATGACCCAGAAGAACTTTCTCCCCTTAGCCTCCTTTTCTCCTCTCTCTCCTCCTCAATTTCCTCAGGAGTCATTTTCCTTTTCCCTTTGTCACCAACAGACCTTGTGACTCAGGGTGGATTGAGGCTTGGCCTTCATTGCTTGGTGTAGATTCCATGCTCTGGCCGGAGAGAGGCTGAGAAACACCTTCACCAGCAGGTGTCTCAAATGGAGTTTGGACCTCTGCAACAGTTGTTGATGATGAGACAGGGGTCTCAGGTTCTGCCACTGGGCCTTCAGTCAAGGTTTCCCCTATGAAACTAATCTTAGGGTCCACCTTACATCCAGTTGACCGATGACATTGCCTGATTGCCTATGTCTCCTTCTTAGAGAGAACTCTGCAAGGATCCTGTCTTGGATTCTTTGAGCCAGCCTGTCAGCTTGTCTTGAATTGCTTGGATTGACAAGTGGCATGTTGACTAATCCAGTCTTTCATAGAAGCTCAGGCTTTGGAACTAAAAACTTCTTGTTGGCCTTGAACTCTGTGAAGTATAAGGGCTCTTCTGTCCTCATCATACCTCCACCTTATGATGTAGTTGCCAGTTCCTTGTGGTGGAGATGAGACGGCCCTTGGTATACCTTCCTCAAAGAGACTCCTGATGATTGAGTCTATAGAGTCCACATTTATGTGAACTTGAGGAAGTTGCTGAGAATGCACAACAGCAAGTGAGGATGGTGAGTCCTCTATGTCCATTCTCTTTGAAGAACTCCCAGGTTCTGTGGTTGTAATAACTTTCTCCCCCTTTTTGGTAGCATCACCCACTTTCATTAGTGAGCTGGAGGATAAGTCAATCACTTCCACAGGTTCTTGTGTTCCTTTTTGAGCTCTCCTTAAATGTCTCTCAGCTAGTTTTTCCTTCAGATATGAAATCTGAAGTTACTGATCATTGACCCTGTTTTGTAAGGTAGTCACCTGAGATTCCAAGTGACTACCTTAGAGACTAAATAGGTGCATGTTTTTGACAATTTCTGCACCTTTAGTCTCAAATTCCCCTCATCTTCATCAGAAGAATTAGTGGGGGATGAGATGATTGGACCAAAGTCCTCTCTCTCACCACCAGCTTCAGTTTCTGGCTGCTGCTGGTTTCCTCTGCTCACTGGCAGCCTAAGTTGAGATGCCAGGGGGCTGAGTTGCCATGGTTGAGGTCTTAATGATGTAATCACTTTCAAAAGTGAGAGCCTCTTCCATATGGACATCCTGAACAGGTTCAGAAGTGTCCACCTCAGTAATAGGTGACTAATGTGGATAGACTGAGGAGAGTCAGAGGTACTCATCTTTCTTTGAGTAGGGGATGGGAAGAAAGACTCATGGTACTCACTGAATCCTAAGTCTTCATCAGTATAGAAGGATAGGTTGGGAATTGGTTGGTTGAGATCCAAAGGCTGGGGATGGTAGCTGTCCCCTGAAGGTTGTTCACTTGAGTGTTGAGACGCAGAGTGAAGGCTTAAGGTTGTTGGGCTAGTGAGCTCATCAGGATGAGCATGAGGAACCTCAGCCCTGATAGGTGAAATATGGGAGTGGTTTGCTCCTCAGGAGAAGTGGGAGCTCTAGTATACACTTCTTCCTGTAAGGTTGAGTATATGGGGCCTGCACAAACTCAATAGCCTGAGCAGGGGTTCGTTTGGATTTTCTTTGGTAGGTGAGGGTGATTTATGGTCTTTTTAGGGGTAAGGATAAAAGAGGTGTGGGGTCAACACTAGCTTGTGTTGCTAGGTTGTCACCTTGAGCAATGAGCTCTAACATTTTTGGGACTAGGGCTGTTTCTACCCCTGAGAAGCCGACAGTTGGCTTCTTCATTATTTTAAAGATGCCGGGCTTCATCTGTCCCAATTTAAGAATATTACTTGTTTCCCTCAACTGTGAGCGTAGTTCACAGTTGAGAATGTCTTGAACATATCTAGGAAACATGTAATACTCTAAGGAGTCTAAGTTTGCAAGTAAATTAGTATAAACAAATTGTGAATACCTGAACTTTACCCCCTGAACCATTCCATGAACTATAAAGGAGAGATCCTCAGGAATCTGGTCCCATCCACCATGCTTGTTTGATAAGCTGTGGATAACCACATGGAGCAGGTTTTTCCACTGGGATGAGACCTTCCCTTTCCTGAAGGTCTTTACAGAGAAATCTCCCTCATAGCCCATCTGCTCAAAGGAATGATTAACCGCTTCCTTTGGGAAGGACACCTCACCTTCTTCATCATCCAGCTACAAATGTTGGTTAATGATGGCCGGAGTGATCAAGATTGTCCTCCCTTGCACTGTGGCAGACAGTGCCTTCTCCCCATCCATAATGACCTCTTGGCAGGTCTTCCAGAATTAAAGCAAGTGATCATATACAGTAGGATCAATGGTCAGGGAGGTGAAATAGTTTGACAGAGTCAAGAATTGGCAAATCTCTAAGAAACTCGCATCTTTCTCAGAGCTTAACAGAGCAACTTGATTATGTTGCCTGTGAAGTTGCATGGAGAAATCTGGGTTGTTTCTGCAGCTAAGGTTAGCCATTTCAGAAGCTTAAGGGTGAAGAAAGGTAGAAAACGAAGGCGGTTTAGAGAATTAGGTTAGAGGAATAGTGGAATGGAGGAAGATAGTGGGAGAGAGGGGGAACCGTTGGGTATTTATTGAAAAGGGATTTGAACCAAAGTTAATGAAAGAGGATAAACATTGAAATCCGAAGTCGGTCCCACCTCTGAAAAGGTAGTTTTCTTTTCTCAAAAGTAGTTTTCGTGGAATTCGAAAAGCTTCGAAGGTATTTGTCTTCGGAAGTTTTGTTTGAAAAAGCTTCCGAAGCTAAAATGGCTTCGGAAGAATTTGCTGAGAGTCTTGAAGATTTATGCTTCGGAAGAGAAATAAACCCTTGGATGCTTTGTATAAGAATGAACAAAGCTTCCGAAGGTTAATTTTGCTTCGGAAGGAAAAAGTCCTTAAAAATGAATAAGTGTCTGAGTTAAGAATTTTAAGCTTCGGAAGATGAATTTGAATTCTTCCGAAGGTAAACTCTCTTAGACAGTTATTTATTTTGAAGACATGTTTTTCTTCCGAAGATAAAACTTTATCTTCCGAAGTATCAGAAAATTTTCAAGAATCTAAGGAAAGTTTTCAAAAAGAGTTTTACATCCAAAGAAAACATGAGATTTTGAAAGTGATGAACTAGACAACTTAGGAGACACTTATTTTAAGAAGAAATAATTAGAATCAGTTTTAAGAAAAAGTCTACTCAAAGTTAATCATCCCAATAGCTTATATCAGATACTTAAATCTCTGTTCATCAAAAGCTTTTATGAACAGATCAGCACATTGTTCATCTGTATGAACTTTGACTAGTTAATTAATCCGTTTCATAGTTATCTCTTATTAAATGATACCTGATGTTGATGTGTTTGGTCCTTGAGTGCTGCACAGGGTTCTCAGTGATAGAGATAGCACTATTGTTGTCTATGTGGATAGGAGTCTCTTTGAAGTTAAATCCATAGTACAGCATCTCATTTTGAATCCAAAGCACTTGCGCACAGCAGCTTGCAGCAGCAATGTATTCAGCCTCAGCAGTTGATGCAGACACACAGGATTATTTCTTGCATTGCCATGAGACAACCCTTCACCAAGGAATTGACATCCCCCAGATGTGGACTTTGCAGTCATGTTGCAACCACCATAATCAGTATGTGTATAGGCATATAGATTGAAATTAGGATTCTTTGGATACCATAGACCAAGTGTTGAAGCACCTTTGAGGTATCTTAAAATCCTTTTCACAGTGATTAAGTGAGACATCTTAGGGTTGGCTTGATATCTTGCACAAATACATGTAGCAAACATGATATCAGGCCTGCTAGCTGTAAGATACATAAGAGACCCAATCATAGCCCTGTATAAGTGTTCATCTACACACTGCCCCTCAAGATCTGGACCATGGGAGTGGTTTCAGGCTATGGGTGTCTTAGCAATCTTACAATCAGTCATGTTGAACCTCTTGAGTATGTCTTGAACATACTTTGACTGACTTATGAAGATGCCATCCTCAACCTGCTTCACTTGAATTCCCAGAAAGAAGTTGAGTTCTCCCATTGAACTCATTTCAAAACTGTCTTTCATCAGCTTCTCAAAGTCTTTGCAGAGCTTTGGATTGGTTGAACCAAAGATGATGTCATCTACATATACTTGAACCAGCAATAAGTCATTTGCTTGTCCTTTGATGAAGAGAGTTCCATCTATAGCACCTCTCTGTATCCATGTTTACAAAGATACTCAGATAGTGTCTCATACCACTTCCTGGGTGCCTGATGCAGCCCATAAAGAGCTTTGTCAAGCTTGCAGACATAATCAGGATGATCAGGTCTACAAAACCAGGTGGTTGTTTGACATAAACCTCCTCATCAATCGCTCCATATAAGAAAGCAGTGCACTTTACATCAAGTTGATAGACTTTGAAGTTCTTGGATGCAGCAAATGCCAGGAATATCCTAACAGCTTCTAGTCTCGCTACATGAGCAAAGACATCGATGTAGTCAATCCCTTCTTCTTGTGTGTATCCTTGAACAACTAGTCTTGCCTTGTTCTTGATGATGATTCCTCTATCATCCTTCTTATTCCTAAAAACCCATTTGGTTCCAATGGTACTCTTCCCATGAGGAAGTGGACAAAGGTTCCAAACTTTCTGCCTTTTGAATTGAAGCAGCTCTTGTTGCATAGCTTCAACCCAACTTCCATCCTTTAGAGCTTCATCAACTTTCTTTGGCTCTATCTGAGATAAGAAACAAGAGTGAAGACAAATATTTGCTCATGGGTTTGTCCTCTTGTTCTTACCCCTGTGACAACATCTCCAATGATGTTTGTGGTGGGGTGAGACTTGTGGATCCTTAGCTGAGGGATCACAGCAAGTTGCTGAGAGAGATCCAAATTTGAGAAATTTAGATCTGGTCTGGAAGATTTACCCTCCACATTATCACACTTATCAAGATTAACTTGATCCAATGAGTGTGACATCATTGATGTTGTCATCTATGGTATGGTTATTAGCATCAAGAAATTCCTGATCACTATCACCATCACCATTGTTGTCTTCTACAATTGAGGTGTCTTATCTGGTTGAGAGGCCTCTGAGCTAGAATTTGAAGGCATACCAGATGTATCAGCTGAATTTGTCATTGTTGTGCCGATAGAAACTTCATTTGTTGAAGTAGTTTCAACTGGAGCTGAAGATGTATGAGTTGAAGGTCTTCCTAGCTCAAATCTTGGATTAGGATCACCTGTATTTAAATTTTCTGCAGATCCTGAAACATGCTCACAAGATTTGTTAAAACAGTTGGTAACTAAATCAAGAAACAGCCAATCCGGACCAGAACCAGCCACACAGGGTGTGTGCTCATTGAAAGTCAAATGGCTGACTCCTCAACAATTCTAGTTCTGAGATTGTATACTCTATAAGCTTTAGCTTGGGAAGAGTATCCAATGAAGTGTCCATCGTCTGATTTTCAGCAAACTTGGCAATTTGATCTTTGGTATTCAAGATGGTGCAGGGACATCCAAATGACCTGAGAAAACCAATGAAAGGTTTCCTCTTGTGCCAAAGTTCATAAGGGGTCTTACCATGTGTCTTAACTACTAAAACTCGATTTGGCACATAGCAAACAGTATTAACTGCCTCTGCCCAGAAGATGATAGGCAGTTTAGAGTCAGACAACATAGTTCTTGCAGCTTCAATAAGTGTCATGTTTCTCCTCTCAGCAACTCCGTTTTGCTGAGGAGTCCAAGGAGCACTATATTGTCTTGTAATACCTTTTCATCACAAAATGTATCAAAGATTTGGTTTTTGAATTCAGTTCCTTGATCACATCTTATGGTTTTGACCTTGTGATCACATTGATTCTCAACTTTTAAGATGAAATTCTTCAGAATCTCAGGGTTTCATCCTTAGTTCTAAGGAAGAAGACCCAAGTGAATCTTGTAAAGTCATCTGTGATCACCAAACAGTAAGAGGTCATTCCTAAACTCATTACACTAGTGGGGCCAAAGAGATCCATATGTAACAAGTGTAGGGGAGTAGTGATGGAGTTCTTTTCCTTAGGCTTGTGAGATACCTTGTGTTGCTTCCCTTTCAGGCATGCAACACAATGATCATCACTTGTAAACTCTTTCTTGGCATTCCAGTTACCAGATCATGTTTAATTAATTTATTCATGTTCTTAAAGTTTACATGGCACATTCTTTTATGCCATAGGAAAGACTCATCACTATTTGCTTTAGATAGAAAGCATGAAACTTCTCCAGAAGGAGATGTTTCTTCCAAATCCATCTTGTACTTCTCCAGGATATGCTCATGAGGAATGACCACTCCAGGCTTGAGAACAATGCACTCATGCTCATTAAAGAGCATGTTATGACTCTGATCACAAAATTGGGATACACTCAGAAGATTGTACCCAAGCTCCTTAACAAAGTTTACCTTCTCAATGCTGAGCTTACCATTTGTGACCTTGCCCCTTCCAGAAATGTAACCTTCATCATCTCCTCCAAAAGCAACTGGTCCTCCATCAATTTTCTCAAATTATGGAGTAGAGACCTATTGCCTGTCATGTGCCTGGAACAGCCACTGTCAATTATCCAGATATTCCTGTTTGTCTTGAGCTGTTCCTGCACAAAGGAAATGATTACTTACATTTAGAAACCCTATCCTTACTTGTCTTGGGATTACTAAGTGTAATAGAAGGTAATGCAACAATAATAGATCCTATGGTTGTACTATGGGGATCTTCAGCTGTTGTTGATGGAGAAATTTCAGTCATTTGATCTTTCTTAGACTTCCACACCACCATTGGAGTCTTGGACTTGACCTTCAAAACCTTAGAAGCTTTTGGAACTTCACAAATTTTGATGACTGAACCTTCGGAAGATTCTACAGTCACTGCAGCAGACTTCAGTGCTTCGGAAGAACTCCTTTCTTCCAAGACCAATTTTACTTCCGAAGGTAATTTTCCATTTACCTTCTTCTTTGATTTGGAGCTTCCGAAGGAAACAGACTTTCCTTCCGAAGCTTGAGACTTCTTGAGATTCTTTGAAGTCTTGTATTGGTCATGTGGATGGTACTTTTAGGATTGTATGGACAATCCTTAGCAATGTGAGAAGTACTTTAACACATGACACATAACATTTTCTTCTTCAAAGGAGTCTCCTTTTAAGAGCAAGACTGGCTTTGGTCACATCCCTTCTCCACCTTCATCTTGGTAGATGCTGAGACAGTTCTTTTGGGCTGTGAACTATTCTTGGAGTTTGATGGTCCAGGCTGTGCAGCAGTGGTACACATCAGCTCAGTCTTCTTCTTTGCACTAAGATGATCTGAACATGAACCAGGACTCTTAGCTGAGGAGTCTTGGTTGATGTCTTCAGTCCTTACTACTTTGAAACCTGCAAAGATAAAAACTTGTTTCTGCTTAGCCTCAAAAGTAGCCTTGATTTCTTGAGCCTTCTTTGCTTTCCTTTTGCTCTTCCTGATCAAGTTCTTTCTCTTGGACTTGGTCATCACAGTTATTTCTTCTCCTCAGAAGGATAGTGCCCTTGGAAGAATCCTCTTCTTCACTCTTCTCAGAGGAATTCTTCACTATCACTCTTCATCATCCTCACTTATAGGATCTATGAGAGGAAGCTCATCTTCACAAGTTCCACACCTAGCAGATCTTACAGACAAGATTGTGTGTGGAGGAGCTATCTCATTTGATCCCAGTCCCTGTCTATTCTGATAGCACACTTTGTTGTGCAGGGATGAGGATATCATGTTTTTGAAGGTCTCTTCTTCAAGAACACTCTTCTCTGCCTTGGCTTTGCTAATCAAAAGCTCAGCCTGGCACTTAGTCAACTTAGTTATGAGATCTTGGATCTGAGTTCTAAAATGTGTATGTTCATGTTTTAATACTGAAATGGTTTTCTCCAAATCCTCTATCTTTAACTTGTAATCATTTTCAGACTTTCTAAAATCATATATTAATATGTTTAATGACTCAAGATCAGATCTCATCTCTAAGTTGTAGGACCTGTATTTATTTACTTTAGCAATGCATTCAAGAGTATAGAGATGTTCCAATACCTTGGCTTCATCATGGTCAGCCATCAGTGCTTGGTTTGGAGAAGCATCTTCCACCTGAAAACTCCAGTCAAAGCCTCCCTCTTCAACAGCAACAGCAGCATGTTGCTTAGGCTTCTCAAACTGAGGGGCTTTGTCAGTGTAATTTGGTCTGGGTTGTGTTTGGCCCCCATTTGCTTTAGGTGTCTTACACTCCCTAGCAAAGTGACCCATAAGGTTACAGTTGTAACACTTCACTTTGCTGTTATCTAGCCCAACTTTCCACTGATAGCATTGCTTGGAAATCTTCTTCTTGTTCTCTTGTAGAACTTCTTGGCTCTGTGAGTGAGGAGAGCCATCTGCTGAACTATCTCCATGTATTCCAGGTCATCTGGAAGAATACAGTCCAGGTGTTCAAGAGTGAAGAGATAATTCCCACAGCTTTCATAAGTAGACACAAAGATTGAGAAGAACTTGTCTCTTGGAATGGACTTCCTTGAGTAAAGTTCTCCCTTGGTGTCTGCGGGAAGGTGATGAAAGGACCCTTTTGTGAGTTGTCAGGGTAGCATATGAGATGATGTTGGGGTTCTATGCTGTCCCTTTCAACCACATGAAGGGCTGAACCCATTTGATTGTTGGAGTTGCCAGATGAACCTTGCATGTTCATCTCCATCTGGTATCCACTGAGAATCCCATACAACTCTGTCAGAGTAAGAGTTTTAAGGTTCTCAGTCCTCTTGATCACCACACAATAGTGTGTCCATTGCCTAGGAAGTGAGGACATGAACTTCCTTACAATGTCCCTGTTCTCAAGAGGAACTCCTCCATCCACTAGGGTATCCACAATCTCAACATACCTGAAGTATTGTTGGGTCATGGTTTCACCTGCTTTGAAGGTGAAATTTTCAAACTGCTGCTTCAGAAGATCTTTCTTGTTCTCCTTGGCTTCAGAGGAGCCTTCATACATCAGCTTCAGTGCATCCCACAGCTGTTTAGCTGTTTTGCACTTCTTAAAACCTCTGTATACAGAGTTTGGGAGAGCAGTCTGAAGAGCAGTCATGGCCTTCCTATCAATCTCTACTCTTTTTCTATCTTCATCTGAGTATTTGGCCATATCTTTAGGGATCATACCAGCACCAGTAGCAGAGGGGGTGCTGGGTATGAAAGGTCCATTCACAACAGATTCCCACATTCTTGAGTCAAGAGCCCTGATGAAGCCTTCCATCCTCATGCCCCAGGTGTCAAAATCATCAAGAGTGATCAGTGGGGATTTGTTCATGGTTCCAGTCTCCATATCAGTCTTTGAGATGGAAGCCATTTGAAGAGTTTAGTTTTTTTATGTGTGAGGGATCTTAAGATGGTTAGATCTTATATCAAGAGCCTGGAATGCTCTGATACCAATTACAGGACCGTTTAAGGACTTTTAACACAATTACAACACAACGACACAAAGAGGAGATTAACTAAACTTCAATCAAACAGTGAACTGGGTTAACCAAAGTGATACAAAGAACACAAGTAAAGTAAGAGACAGAACAAGAGAGTATGGGTTTCAAGGAGGCAGTATATTGCTTTCTCAAGTTCTTTTACAAGTGTTACAAAGTATATTGAAAGATACAAGAACTTGAAATACTTATACTACAACCTACAACCGGCTATAGTTTGAAAGCCAGCTGGATACAATTGACTAGACACTAACAAAATCAATTGTAGGATCAAAAGGCATATCTGCCTTTTGACCTTGTGACTATGACATGCCATAGCTCACATCCTTATACATTACAAAAAGGATAAAGTACATAAAGTGGAAAGTTTCAGACTCAAGACCTCAATGTACAATTACAAAAAGCATGGACCTTTTCACCAAACCATGTTAGTTGGTGACTTACAGAGTTGCAGCGGAAAAGGTGCTTTATGGAACAGTACATCAGATAAAGCATGTGTACAAAAAGTCTTCGAAAGAAATCTGTCTTCAAAGATGAAGCTTCGGAAGACTTTGTCTCTGAAGCTTCGGAAGGCTTCATGTTTGGCTTCGGAAGATATTGGTCTTGGCTTCGGAAGATTTTACACTTAGAGTATTTTCTAATGCATTGTGTAAAACTTCTGAAGCATTCTTCACTTCAGTACTTAGTGCATGTTGCTGAGACACTTTGGATGTTTTGGGTTGCTTCAGACTTAAGGAATCCTTAGAATAATGCTATCTCAATCATAGAGAATCATGCCCAAGTATTTTACCTTGGGAAGAAATTTCTAAACTATCTTCTAAAGCTTAAAATTTTCTTTGGCACTTATGTGTTTTCGAGGACATTTTTCTTTCGAAGCAAATTAACTCTCGAAAGCTTTGTTCTTGAACAAAACTTTCAAGTCTTGATTTTCTTTCGAAATTCAAAATCTTCACAACTCTTAGGAAAATCTTCCAAAGTCATTTTAGCTTCGAAAGCATTTTCATTTAAAACTTCCGAAGATAATTTACCTTCAGAAGCTTTTTGACTTCCAAGAAAACTACTTTTTGAGCAAAAGTAAACTACTTTTTCGGAGGTGGGAACGACATCCAGATTTCAAAGTTTATCATCTTTTATTAAACTTTATCTGAAATCCTTTTCACATATAAACTCAACTGTATCCCCCTCTTTCTATCATCTGCTTCTTCCTCCAAACCTAAAACCCCAAATTTCTCTCTAAAATTTCATTTTTCTTTCTTTCTTCATCCTTAAGCTACCTCACAATAGCCAACCCTATTCACAGAAATGACCCGAACCTTACCATGCAACTCCACAGGCAACACAAACAGGTTGCTCTGTTAAACTCTGAGAAAGATCCTCATTTCTTAGTGGTTTGTCGCTTCTTAGCTTTGTCCATCTACTTCATTTCCCTAACCATTGATCCTCCACTCTATGAGTATCATCTGCTCAAATTCTGGAAGACCTGCCAAGAGGTCGTATGGATGGGGAGAATGCACTATCTAGTGCAGGGGAGAACAGTCTTCATCACTCCGGCCATCATCAACATGCATTTTCAATTGGGTGATGAAGAAGGTGAGGTGTTCTTCCCAAAAGAAGTTGTTATTCATTCGTTTGAGTAGATGGGGTATGAGGGAGATTACTCTGTTAAGACCTTTAGGAAAGGGAAGGTCTAATCCCAGTGGAGATTCCTGCTCCATGTGGTTATCCATAGCTTATCAAACAGCATGGTGGATGGGACCATATTCCTGAGGATCTCTCCTTCATTATCCATGGAATGATTTAGGGTGTCAAGTTCAGGTATTCTTAATTTGTATACACTAATTTACTTGCAATCTTGGACTCGTTAGAATATTACATGTTCCCTAGATATGTCCAGTACATTCTTAACTGTGAACTGGGCTCACAGTTAAGAGGAATAGGTAACATTCTTAAACTGGGACAGATGAAGCCTGACATCTTTAAAATACTGAGAAAGCCCATTGTTGGCTTCTCTGGGCTAGAAATAGCCCTGGTCCCAAAAATGTTAAAGCTCATTGCTCAAGGTGATAACCTAGCAGCACCAGCTAGTGTTAAACCCACACCTGTTACATCCCAACCACCTACACAGCCACAAATCACCCTCACCTACCAAAGAAAATCCAAACGAACACCTGCTCAGACTATTCAGTCTGTGGAGGCCCCCATACACTCACCAATACAGGAGGAAATGGACACTGGAGCTCCCACTTCTCTTGAGGAGCAGACCACTCCCATCTCTTTAACGATCAGTGCTGAGGTTCTTCCTGCTCAACCTGATGAGCTCTTAAGCCAGACTGCCTAAATCCATGACTCTGAGTCTTAACACTCAAGTGATCAACCTTTAGGGGATGGTTACCATCCCCAGCCTTTTGATCTCAACCAACCAATCCCCAACCTTGATTTCTACACTAATGAAGATCTAGGTTTCAGTGAGTACCACGATCTCTCTTCTTTTCCCCTACTCAAAGAGAGTTGAGTGCTTCTAAGGCTCTTATTTCTAGCCCCTATCAGTCACCTGCTACTGAGGTGGACACTTCTGAACCTGTTCAGGATGTCCATATGGAAGAGGCTCTCACTTTTGAAAGTGGTCACATCATTAGGACCTCAACCATGGCAACTCATCCCACTAACATCTGAACTGAGATTGCTAGTGAGCAGAGGAAATCCAGCAGCCAAGACCTGAAGCTGGTGGTGAGAGAGAGGACTTTGGTCCAATCATCTAAAACATGCACCTATTTACTCTCCAAGATTAGTCACCTTGAATCTCAAGTGAGTACCTTGCACAACAGGGTCAATGATCAGCAACTTTAGATTTCATATCTTAAGGAAAAACTAGCTGGGAGACCTTTAAGAAGAGCTCAACCAGGAACACAAGAACCTATGGATGTAATTGACCTAACTCCTAGCTCACCTATGCAAGTGGGTGATGCTACCAAAAGGGGGAGAAAGTCATTATAGCTACAGAAGCTGGGAGTTCTTTAGAGAGAATGGACACTAAGGACTCACCATCCTCACTTGCAATTGTGCATTCTTAACAACCTCCTCAAATTCACATTGATGTGGATTACACAGATTCCTTCATACATAGTCTATTTGAGGATGGGATACCAAGGGCTATGTCATCTCCACCATCTTCCAATCACATCATTGGGTGGAGGTATGACAGCAATAGGAAAGCCCTAATCATCATAAGAGTTCAAGGGCAGCAGGAGATCTTTAACTTTAGACCTTGAACTTCTATGAAGGTCTAGATTTTGTCAACATGCCACTTGTCAATCCAAGCGAATCAAGACAAGCTGACAAGTTGGCCCAAATAATCCAAGACAGAATCATTGTAGAGTTCAGCCTAAGAAGAAGACTATGGCAATCAGGCAATGTCATCGGTCAACTGGATGTTGAGGTAGACCCTAAGATTAGCTTCATAGGGGAAACCTTGACTGGAGGTAGAAGATGCCGAGCTTCTAGTACAAATCAAAGAAGATAGAAGAAATAAAAGATTGTACAAGCATGTGCCTACCCTATCCCTAGTTTAAGAAAGTCCTGCATAAGAAGATGTGGTTCAACAAGAACCTCAGGTAGATAAAGAGAAGAAAGGATCAAGATGATCAACTACCTGAGTGCCATAGGCCTCTATCAAGTAGAAGCACTTCTTACCTTATCCTTTGACTATATTGAGTTTGAGTATCTTAAAAAACTTGAACTTGAGATAGTTAAGGAGAGAAAGATAACCAAAAAAAGCTAAGGGAAGAAGCTACTAAGTCAAGAGCCATCATCCACAAAAACATGAAGAAATCTGCTGACGAGCAGAGGATGATAAGCTTCTTGAAGTTGTATGGATTCTCTGGAAGGAGACTTGGCCCCATGTCTCTATCCACTATGGATGAGCATATCAGGGTGATCAAGCAGAAGATCAAAAGTGGAGAGCTGGTTGACTTACATTCCCCTCCAAGTCAAGCCCCACCTGAAATGGAGGTTAAGGTTGAACAACCATTGACATCATAACCTGGACCTCCTGCTGAATCTCCACAAGCTTCATCTTCTGATCCATTGTAGGGTCAGACTCACTCTCAATCTGAACCTGTGAGAGTAGAAGATCCAACTGAGAAAGACAATAAAGATCAATCCGGTACTGCATGCCGGTCTTCTCAGTTAAAAGTTTCAAAGAAAAAAAAAGGATGGCTTCTAAACCAAAGGCAAAGAAGAAGAAGACTGCATCCTTATAGAACCTCAGGATGAGTTAGAACATCCTGAGGATGTGCAGCCAGAGGATGCTCCATCATCTACCTTTCTAATAGCTCCTCTTGCATCAGAAAGACCCATCCTGTCCAGGACATACACTATAAATCCAAAAAGGTGGCATGTCATCATAGATCATGGCATTGAGAATGTCTACACTTGGCAAAACATGTTTCAGTTGCCTGTGCATGATCTCTTTGACATGAGAAGATACTTTGATAGTTTGAAGGATCCTGATCGTCTTATGAAGAAAGGGCTGGTTATCATCCTGATGAGGACTATCGATATCTGAACTCTTCAAGAGTTTTGGTAGCATCAGCCTAGGGGGAGTTTGTAAAGAATATGCATAATGGCTGAAGCAACCAAATTCTTTCTGCATGCATGCTGCACAAGTACTAAAGAAGAATGCTTCGAAAGTTTCACACATGCAACAGAATTATTCTAAGTGTGAAATCTTCCGAAGCCAAGACCAATATCTTCTGAAGCCAAAGATGAAGTCTTCCGAAGCTTCAAAGATAAAGTCTTCCAAAGCTTCAAAGATAAAGTCTTCCGAAGCTTCAAAGATAAAGTCTTCCGAAGCTTCAAAGATAAAGTCTTCCGAAGCTCCACACTTGAAGACAGATTTCTTCCAAAGATGTATAGTAACAATCTTTATCTGATGTACTTTTCCATAAAGCTGGACCCCTTTCCGCTGTAACTCTATAAAGTCACCAACTTACATGAGTTGGTGAAAAGGTCCATGCTTTTGGTAACTTTACATTGAGGTCTTCATTCTGTAACTTTCTACTTCATGTACTTTATCCTTTTTGTAATAGATAAGGATGTGAGCTAGGGCGTTTCATAGTCACAAAGTCGAAAAGGCAATCTGCCTTTTTGACTCTACAATTGATTTTGTTTTGAGTCTAGTCAATTGTATCCAGCTGGCTTTCATACTATAGCCGATCGTAGGATGTAGTATAAGTATCTCATGTTCTTGAAACTTTATTCATATGCTTTGTAACACTTGTAATAGAACATTGAGAAAACAATATACTGCAATCTTGAAAACCATCTCACTGTGTATCTTGCTCTTGTGAAGAGTCTCTTAATTAGTTGTCTTCTTAGTGACTTGTGGTTAATCCAGTTCACTGTTTGTTTAAGTTTAGTTACTCTTCTCTTTGTGTTGTTGTGTTGTATTTGACCACCCTTCAATGGTCTTGCACGTGTTAAGGGTAGTATACCATTGTTAGGCGGTATTTACTGCTTGCATCAATCTTCTATGAATCTTGTGCATGTGGGAGATTGTTGGATTCTTTATGCCCAATACACATAGAACATTGATGTCGTTAGTACGTTATGATCCAAGTCGAGTCATACCCAATAACAAACTTAGCAAACACCAATTAATATTTAATTGATGATAAGATCATGCAATAAAAATAATTACACCAATTTAGAAAAGTGAGTTTTCTAAATAAGTTGCATATGAGATGGAACAACTTATAGGGATATTTTGTTCATGGGTATTATTTGTAATGTTATTTAAATTGGTTAATTAATATCAAGTAATAAAAGTGTGTATAAGTTATATAATTAAAAGGTTAATTACATAACTTATTCTAATTACTAGTTCAAATAATTGGTAGATAAAATTGGGGGGGGGGAACCCAATTTGAAGTGTGTTTTCGGCCGCCCCTCTTGAGGGGTTGGTTCCTTTTGTTTCATATGATGTCTTGGAACAACACACTCTTAACTAGACACACACTCTACCTCTCTCTCTCTCATACATGCAAGAACCAAAAAGTGAAGAATTCTCTCTATTTTGAAGAAAAACTCACGGTTGGAATAGGATTGCAGCAGCCCTCTTGGTTCGTTTTTGGTGTAGAAATCCTAACAAAAAGGTGCTTTGCCTGATGCTTGTGGGTATGTAAGCTTGAGGACACCTCTCCTTGGTGTTTTGGTCATTCAAGAACCTCATTCTCTTCATCATTTTCACGTTTTTCAGCAGCTCTACAAAGGTAGTTTGTATGTTTTGCTTTTGGTTGTTATTTCTTCTTGATAGCTAGTTCATACACATATTTGATCCTAGGTTCTTGGGTTTGTTGATTTTAAGTTATATGCCTTAATTTTCTGTTTACAAAACATAATATAAGGTTTGTTTCCGTTGTGTTTTTCTTGTTTAAATGGTTAAACAACTATGAAAATGGTCCAACAAACCCAACACTTTGCAGTCATGTTGCAACCACCATAATCACTATTTGTATAAGCATACAGATTGAAATCAGAATTCTTAGGATACCATAGACCAAGTATTGAAGCACCTTTAAGGTATATCTTAGAATCCTTTTGACAGTGATAAGGTGAGACATCTTAGGGTTGGCTTGATATCTTGCACAAATACATGTAGCAAATAGGATATCAGGTGGGTTAGCTGTAAGATACATAAGAGACCCAATCATAGCCCTGTAAAGGTGTTCACACACTCCGCCTCAATATCAGGTCCAAGGGAGTGGTTTCTTGCTATGGGTGTCTTAGTAATCTTACAATTAGTCATGTTGAATCTCTTAAGTATGTCTTGAACATACTTTGACTGATTAATGAAGATGCCATCTTCAACTTGCTTCACTTGAATTCCCAGAAAGAAATTGAGTTCCCCCATGGCACTCATTTCAAATCTATCCTTCATCAGCTTCTCAAGTTCTTTGCAGAACCTTGGATTAGTTGAACCAAAGATGATGTCATCTACATATACTTGAACTAGCATTAAGTCATTTCCCTATCCTTTGATGAAGAGAGTTCCATCTATAGTACCCCTTCTGTATCCATGTTTGCAGAGATACTAAGATAGAGTTTCATACCACACCATGGGTGCCTGATGCAGCCCATAAAGAGCTTTGTTTAGCTTGCAGACATAATCAGGATGATCAGGATCTGCAAAACCAGGAGGTTGTTTGACATATAGCTCTTCATCAATCACTCCATAAAGAAAAGTACACTTGACATTAAGTTGATAGACCTTGAAGTTCATGGATGCAGCAAATGCCAAGAATATCCTAACAGCTTCCAGTCTTGCTACAGGAGCAAAGAGATTAGTGTAGTCAATCCTTTCTTCTTGTGTGTATCCTTGAACAACTAGTTTAGCTTTATGTTTGATGATAATGCCACTATCATCCTTCTTTTTCCTAAACACCCGTTTGGTTCCAAAAGTAGTCTTCCCATAAGGAAGAGGATAAAGGTTCCAAACTTTCTGTCTTTTGTATTGAAGCAATTCCTTTTGCATAGCTTCAACCTAACTTCATCCTTTAGAGCCTCATCAATTTTCTTTGGCCCTATCTGGGATAAGAAACAAGAGTGAAGACAAGCATTTGCTTCATGGGTTTGTCCTTTTGTTCTAACCTCTGTGTCAACATCTCCAATGATGTTTGTGGTAGGGTGAGACTTGTGGATCCTTAGAGAAATTTAAATCTAGCATAGATGTTTCTGCCACCACATAAGCACACTTGTCAAGAGAGACTTGATCCAATGAGTGTGTGACATCATTAACTTGTCATCTATGGAGTGGTTATCAGCATCGAGAAATTCTTGATCAGTATCACCACCTCCATTATTTTCTTCTACATTTGAAGTATCTTTATCTGGTTGTAAAGCCTCTGAGTTGGAATTTGAAGGCATCCTAGATGTATCAGCTGAGTTTGTCATTGTGGTGTGGATAGAAACTTCATTTGCCGAAGTAGTTACAACTATAGTTGAAGATGTGTTACTTGAGGTCTTCTTAGCTCAAATCTTGGATCAGGATCACCTGTATTGAAATTTTCCGCAGATCCTGAAACAGTCTCACAAGATTTGTTAAAACAGTTGGTAACTTAATCAAGATCAAAGAGCCAATCAGGACTAGAACCAGCCACACAGGGTGTGTGTACATTGAAAGTCACATTGGCTGACTCCTCAACAATTCTAGTTCTGAGATTGTATACTCTATAAGCCTTAGCTTGGGAAGAGTATCCATCGAAGTGTCCATCATCTGATTTCTCAGCAAAGTTGGCAATTTGATCCTTGGTATTCAAGATGGTACAAGGACAACCAAATGACCTGAGAAAACCAATGAAATGTTTCCTCTTGTGCCAACGTTCATAAGGAGTCTTGACATGAGTCTTAACTACTAAAACTCTGTTTTGCACATAGCAAGCAGTGTTGACTACCTCTGCCCAGAAGGTGATGGGCAGCTTAGAGTCAGACAGCATGGTTCTTGCACCTTCAATCAGTGTCCTATTTCTCCTCTTAGCAACAGAATTCTACTGAGGAGTCCTGGGAGCACTGTATTGTCTTGTAATACCTTTTTCATCACAGAATGCATCAAGGATTTGGTTCTTGAATTCTGTTCCCTGATCACATCTTATGATTTAGACCTTGTGATTAGATTGATTCTCAATCTTTAGGATGAAATTCTTTAGAATCTCAGAAGTCTCATCTTTAGTTATAAGGAAGAAGACCCAAGTTAATCTTGTAAAGTCATCTGTCATCACTAAGCAATACAAGGTTCTTCCTAGACTTATTACATTGGTGGGGCCAAAGAGATCCATATGTAACAAGTGTAGGGGTGTAGTAATGGAGTTTTTTTCCTTAGGCTTATGAAATACCTTGTGTTGCTTCCCTTTCAGGCGTGCAACACAATGATCATCACTTGTAAACTCTTTCTTTGGCATTCCAGTTACCAAATCAACCTTAATCCGTGTAAGTCCTCATTTCTGGGACACGCATAGCTGGTCAATCATCGCACATAAAACATATATTTACATTAACTTTAATAAAACATTGCAGTGGAAACATTTAAACAACCATTTCATTAAAAACACTTTTGCAAAATAATACAACATTCATTACAAAATATCATTCGTTCACAGTACAATGCAAAAACGTTATATAAAAGAATGCCATCTAAAATAAGCCAAGTAGCCGCCTCGTGACATCCTCAGCAACATTTACCTGCCAACTGGAAAATGCATAAAAAGTCAGCGTTGCTGAGTGAGTTCTAGTTTTATAAAATAAAAAATACTTTTACTTTAGTTTAAAACCTTCCTTTACATTCTTATGTGATCAAGCATCATACGTATACATAGATAAAAACATTATTATCTTTCATTATTGTTTGTTAACTTTCCTTCATGCATCATCATACGTCAGTGTTATCAATCATTACCTTTCATACCGTTCATTACATACGTTCATCGTTACTTCATTACATTCCATACCAGCACTCACAGACTTTGTGGCTGATTTCACTAAGGATATAGTCAAGCATGCCGACTTCGAAGTCTAACAGTTAAACGTAGAAGTGGGATACTGGATCCTTTACACTGATGGAGTTACAAATGTCCAGGGGATAGGGTTAGACATCCTACTGAAATCATCATAGGGGACATTATACCCCAATCAATTACATGTGAATTTTAGGCCACTAACAATGAAGCAGAATATGAAGCACTTATAGCATGAATGCATCTTGCTAAGGATATAAGGGTGAGGTATCTTCAAGTATATGTTGATTCTTTATTAATAACTAATCACTTTAAAGGATCTTATGCCGTGAAAGGTGAAAATTTTCTGCAATATCTTGAGATAGTCAAAACAACTATCAAAAGAGTTTGTAGACTTTAAGATAATGCCGGTACCTAGGGAAGAAAACACAGAAGCCGATTCTTTAGCAAATCTGGCCTCATCTTTAAGGAAACTAGAAGGAGCAAAGATTCCAATTATCCATATCCTTAAACTAGCATTCTCTGAAGAAGGGTACAAGATCAATGCATTATCTGAGAATGAAGAATCAAGGATACTGGATCCTCAGCATAATCAAGTATCATGGATCCTTCTAATCAAGAACTACATCTTAAAGGAAGAGATCCCAGTAGACCAAAATCCTAAAGTGTTTAAGATGAAGGTATCCAGATACACCTTGATAAATAATGTATTATATAAAAAGTCTCTTGCAGGTCCTTATCTAAGATGCTTGGAAGAGCCTGAAATCCAAGAAGTATTAAAAGACATACATGAAAGAGATTGTGGAAATCATACTAGGGGCAGGGCACTCTTTTCCAAATTCTTAAGAATAGGATACTTTTGGCTTACTATGAAGAAGGATGCGATATCCTACTCTCAAAAATATGATGCATGTCAAAGACATGCCAACATCCTTCACCAACCAGCAGAACCACTACATCCTATCACCTCTTCATGGCCTTTTATGATGTGGGGGATGGATATAGTTGGAAAACTACTAGTTGCTCCAGGAGGGAAAGTATTCATGCTTGCCATGACTGATTACTTTTCCAAATGGATTGTAGCGAAGGCATTCGTTCAAGTTCGTGTAAAGGAAGTAATACCCTTTTTAAAAAGGAATTAGCTCAGCCTTGTTAGCATCCTTCCTAGCATCAGCCATCTTCCTGTAGTCAGCAAAGGACTGCTTAAGCTTGGAGAGCTCTTTGACTAGGTCATCTTGGCACTGTTGGAAGTGCTTAATGCCCTACAAAACTAGAAATTGAAAATTTACATAAGGATACAATCTCTGGAGGAAAGCAGTTTTCATCTATGGACATAACATCCTTAGAAGGATACAGGATCCTTGCGCTTAAGCCCTAAAACCCTTAAAAAGCCATCATACCTGGATGAGGAGTTTTGAGGTCTGGGAAGTCTCCAATCAGCGAAGATAGAGCTCTCAGTTGACTTCCTTTTTCTAGCTAGGCTCTTGACACGTTGAGTAGGAGCAGCAAGTTTGGGAACAGTAGGAGTGGCGGCTTCTTTCTTTACGGGCTTGTCCAGCGGTATACTATCAACTTCTTCGAGCAAAGAGCGAGTGGTTGGACGGCGAACTATGCACATAACAAACAGGGAAGCTATTTAAAATGATTTCGTACATTTGTTCTTAATAAATAAGTTTCTTTACTTGAAATGTTTGACTGGGAGGTTTGGCTTTCATTGACTGTTGATGTGGTTCTTGCCTTGAAGGTCCTTGACAGCTTGTCTAGAGTAGGCAGATAACCATTCCTGGAACCAATATCGGGCAAAGGAGGAGAAGCTTTTCGAAGATCAGAGCTGCAAAAAAGAAAAACAAGATGTTAATGGTCAAATAAGTCACTCAAAAGGAACAAAAGATACCCTACATTTGGTGACCCATCATGAAGGAAGATCACTTCTTCCCGGGATCGTAGACCTCAGCACAAAGAAGTATTCCTTCTTCCAAAGCTCGATGTTTTGGGAGGAGCGAAGGACAAGTTGTTCACAACCGAAGCAAGTTCTCCCAAGTTTAGATCGAGTCCGTGATCTTGGATTAGGGTTTCAAGAGTGAAGAGGGTTCGCCATATCATCGGCATTGTTTGGGCAAAGCTGAGGTTGGTGACTCCAAAAAATCGAACGATCAAGGTGGGAAAAGGTTAGGTGAAACCAATCTTGAACGGGAGGCAGGAAAACAAACCCACTTATCAGAAATCATATCAAAGTGAAGTTTTGGGTCGAAAGGGTGAAAAACGACCGAATCAGGGAAAACTCCTTTTGATGGGAGAACTTGAAGATCATGATCACTAATGGAGAGGGTTTCAAGCTCGGGATCCTTCAGAAGGTTTTGGCGAATGAAAGAAGGGTTGGTCTTGGTAGAGCTGGAAGAGGGAGACGGTTTTGATCTCTTTGCCATTCTTACAGCTTGGGTTTTTGCAAAAAGAACAAAGAAGAAAGAGAGAGAGAAGATGAGAACAGTACCTGTGAATTCAGGATATTAAATCAAGACCATTACTTGACTAGATATAGCGAATGATGGGGGAGATTAGCTCTGTACTTTGGGACCCGGTCCATGTCAAATTAGAAGTAAAAGTGTCGTTTAAAATTTAAAAATAGAAACAATATCTTTGAAACCCGCCACTTGCATTCCAGAAGATATCTTTTGGGGACAATCGTTGGAGAAGGGATTTTCAAACGATATCGTATCCTCAAGGATATAGTATCTTCAAGAATGTTGTACCCTGACAATCAAGGATACAGGATCCTCGAAAAGCAGCGACGTATAACCAGCGATTGATTGAATTGACTTGGTCTACTTTAATTTGAATGTGGGGGAAGCGAGATAACTAAATATTCTGATGTTTGTGGAAGAGAAATGTTAGAAGCCGCATGAACCAAGTCCACCAACGGTCACATTGACCACAATGTCCACGACCAAGTTTATAGGAAGTTAGTTCTAACTACCGAGCTATAAATATTGAGTGCCATCAATGAACATAGGACACATCACTCAGCTCGCACACTTGACATCCGATTACTACTTTATACTCACACAACACACATTAGATTTACTACTATAACACTTAGCTCTTACCGATTCAACACTCCAAAAATCATTGTATTTACTTCTTCAAAAGATCAATAAACTAGTTGGTGATAATTTTCACCAACCGGGGTTTTTTTGCCGGCGGTGCTAACGCTCCAAGGGCTTTTTCCCTCGTAACCAAATTCGTTGTTCAAACATTTTGTAGTTGTTTATTACTTGTTTTGTTCATTTGTTCAACTACTCAAGATCAAGGATACACCACCTCACGTACTAATTATGGATAGAAGACTCTTAGCATATTTTATCCGGAAACAAGTACGTCGGTTAGTTGTGGTGTTGGTGTATCCACATCCTTTACATAGGCCAAGTAGGCACTACATCCACGCCTCATGCACTTTCCCGCCACCGCCATTGAAATCACCTTTGGACTCATAGTGTCTCGATCACCATAAACCGTCACCATACTACCATTAGGCGTTGTCAATCTGACCATCTTTTTGTGACACACAATGTTCGCCTCATAGTTCGCTAACCAATCCATTCCAAGGATTACATCGAAACCGCCTAAGGTCATCACAAATGGTCTAACAGGAAACTTATGACCTTCTAGTTCTATGTTACAACCTTTTATCATCTAAAAAATCCTGGTAGACTTACCTATGGCAGTTTCTACATCGAAGGGCTCATCAATACTTCTACTCCTAATGGGCGACTTAGTACAAAAGGCAGCACAAATAAAACTCCTACTAGCACTAGAATCAAATAACACAGATGCAAGAGTTTGGTTTACTAAGAACGTACCCGACACCACATCGTGGTCTATCCTAGCCTCCTCCTGAGTCATCGTGAAAGCTCGGGCCCTCACCTTCTGCCCTTTTGTCCTAGCAATATTCTTCTTCGCACTGGAACTCTCAGCCCTTGGCTTCTTGCAGTCCCTGCTCATGTGACCCTCTCCACCACAGTTAAAACATCTTGCCGCACGACAATCCTTTGCTATATGCCCTGTCCTCCCACACTTGAAGCATAAATTTGATCCCAACCTACATTCTCCGATATGCTCCTTTCCACATTTGCAACACCTCTTCGACCCCGCACCAAATGTGACCACACGACGATCATCCACCCATGCACTCTTGTCACACGTCGGGGCACCACCCCGACCAAACCTCTTCCCTTTCCAGTTCCGATCACCACCACCCTTCTTGCTCACCTAAGCCACCACCATCTCTCGGTCATCATATAACCTTCCCGGTAGGTCAACCGCCGACCTAAACGTGCTTGGTCGGGCAACGATCATGTGCCTATGGATATCTGTCGGCAAGCCCTGGATATACCTCTTAATCTTTCGTGACAGAGGCGTCACTTGATCCGGCACTAATCGTGCCATTTCGTTGAACTTTGTGGTGAACTATTGAAGTGTCATAGTCCCCACCTCCAGTTCCATCTCCCGGTGAGGACAAAACTACTCAATTACCAGCTTCTTCAACTAAGACCACCTAATTCTCCTAATTGTCCGACTACCCTCGGCTTGGAAAATATTGTCCCACCAACACAGAGTCGAGTCTACAAATGAGTGGGCAAGAAACTTCACCTTCTGGTCCTCTCGGCACTTGTTGATATCCAGTACAGCCTCCATTTCCCTCACCCACGGATGAGCAGCAGTAGCAGTGCCATTATCATCAAAAGTGGGGGGTTTGCATCTTTGAAATGCCCCATAGTTGCAGCTTCGTGCCGCCTCCGATGCAGGCTCTTCTTCCTCCTCCTCATCATCATAGAGAACCGTCTCAGTTTCCAGTCGCTCCCTTCCTCCTGAGGACATGTTCCTCTCTCTTCGTTCTCCTTCTCGTACAACCTTAATTACTTCAGTCACCACAGACGGTAGGATCGTCTACATGACCTGATGCACCTCCACCACAACAGCCTCATTCACTAATGCTCTCAAGTTAGCACTCTCGTCTTCGCCCTCTAGATGAGGGGTCTCAGGCTCTTCATGAGCCGCCTCTTCAGCCCTAGGCCTTCCTCTCATGACCCGTGGTTCTGCACCATGTCCGCCACGACCTCCACAATGAGAAGCCTTAGAAGATCTACCGCCAGCCATCTTTTAAGCACGCTATAAGATTCAAACACCAACACGGTCATTCAAGGTAATAGCTCAATTTATGTCAAGTATAGTAAGTCTCTAATTACAGTGGCCAGTTGTAATTAGCCACTTACTTTACTCTTCATACCCCAAGCATTTCCTATCCTGACTACATCAGTATCTAAATCTACTACAACACATAAACCACATAACATGTGCATGTAATACTGGTTAACATTAAGAAAATACCTGATGGCACGCAGCTACTCGGACTGGCATCCCTTCCCTTCGTCCCATTTTCAGTTAAGTTTAGGTTTCTTTTGAAAATTTACTAATTTCACTTAAACTTTGGCTCTGATACTAACTTGTAAGGCCCCGTTCCCGGGATGCTCACAGCTGCTCAATACATAAAACATATATTTACATTAACTTTAATAAAACATTGCAGCGGAATCATTTAAACAACCATTTCATTATAAACACTTTTTGCAAAATAATACAACGTTCGTAACAAAAAATCATTCGTTCGCATTACAATGCAAAAACGTTATACAAAAGAATGCCATCCAAAACAAGCGAAGTAGCCACCTCGTGCCATCCTCAGCAACATTTACCTACCAACTGGAAAATGCATAAAAAGTCAACATTGCTGAGTGAGTTCTAGTTTTATCATATAAAAAATACATTTAATTCGCTTTAAAACCCACCTTTCCATTCTTATGCGATCAAGCATCATACGTGCACATAGATAAAAACATTATTATCTTTCATTATCATTCTTTAACTTTCGTTCATTCATCATCATATGTCAGTGTTATCATTCGTTACCTTTCTTACCATTCATTACTTACGTTCATTGTTACTTCTTTACATTTCATACCAATACCATGAACTTTACCCCACTGTCATGCATAAAGCAGGTCCTAGGCCGAAGTCTATAAATAAACTCCCATACATTGTACCCGGTGGCCTGACCACAGTACCGAGGTAAATTCTGGTGTACCATTACGATGTGTTATACCCCACCATCATGCATAAAGTAGGTTTTGTGCCGAAGTCTATAAATAAACTCCCATACATTGCGCCCGGTGGCTTGACCACAGTACCAGGGTAAGAGACAAAGGTTCCATACAAATGGTCAATCAAAAAGACACACCCTAGTGTGCATCCTTCCGAGATAGGTAACTCACACCCCGTTGTGCTAACACCCTTCATTAGGCGTGAACCTCCACACTTTGCTTGCAAGACTTTCTTACATTCGTTCGTTCATTATTGCATGCATTCATTCTTACTTTACGTTCCACTTATCATTATCATTAACTTCCACTTTATGTTACATACTACTTTTCATTCATTTCAAAATCATAACATGTAAGTCATGGAATAATACATAATAGGAAGATAAGGTCAACATAACACATTCATACATAGCATCACATGAACATCGCACACCCCATCACACATCATCATAACATCATGCATCATACATTCACATACATAAACATATGCAAAACAAGCATAAGTCATCACAAAACATAACTGATCCTCCGCGGGACAACGGGGGTTCGGGGGCGGCAACCCCTGACAGCGGGATCCTAGGGGCAGCAGCCCCTAGTGGGGTCCAAGGGGCAATGCCCCTGGCCGGGGTCGCGCTGTTAAAATCGATCTTCTTGTTAAAACCTCTTTTGGTCGTTTAAAGCGTATATTTAGTATGCATTTCCAGCCCCCAAACAAGTTCAAAACCTTTAAAATACAGGATATAGAACTCACCTAGACGATGAGTAGCTTATCAATCAAGCTTTCAAAACAAGGGTCGCACTACATAGCCTGCAGATAACTTAACACTCAAAGGAGTTTGTAGATACATGTGTACCTAGTTTAGGAGCTCAAATGTAAAATGTCTTTCATGTCTTACGTATATGTAACAAAATAGGTATGAATGAAATGTAATGTGTTGGTGATGCTTATAATGTTTAATATTTCATTGTTTATTGTGTGATAACATATATTGAACTAACTAAATAGGTTTGTGGTTGTTACATAGTTCTTAGTTAATAATGATTGAGAAACATGCTTAAACTTAATCGTGTGAAATTCTCATACGAATGGACCATGCTAATGGACCATACGCATGAATACTTCTTGCTAATAAACCAGTCGCACGACTGAACCAGGAGACTAGATCAGTCGCACGATTGTAACATGAGATTGACTCAGTCGCACGACTAAATCTTCAGTCGTGCGGATGAATCAACCGCATGCTTCAGTCGCACGATTGAACCATGCAAATGGGTCATTCGCATGAATGGAAAACCCTAACCTATAAATACCACTTAATTCATGGAAATATGTAACAATTCGAATACCTACACACACAATCGTATCCTAGCCGTCTAAAGACCCAAGAAAACTTGTTCCAAGTTCATACATTGCAGTATATCATCTTACAATCGTTATTAACATTTTGATTCATTCTTAGATCGATTATAATTGTATTCTCACTAATTGGATAGCCAATAAAATAGGATTCTGCACTATTTGGTTTGGTATACATGTAAATTAGTTAGTACTCTATACCTAAACGGTCCTAACAAGTGGTATCAGAGCTTTCGCTCTTGATTTGCATGTGATTCAATCGATTTTGATAAAAAAATCGCGTTTTTCACTCAAAAACTTAATCTTTTTGTGTCAAACAGTGTTTTCGACGTCTCCAGGTCAAAAAGTTAATGTTTTTCGGCATACGGTAATTAGGGTTCATGAGAAATTCGTGTTTTTGCGTCAAAGTGTTCAAAACCTTCGTTTTTGCAAAAACAACAGCTTTTAGTCGCACGATTGACTCAATCGCACGATTGAACCCATTCGCACCACTCATACGCACGATTGGATCAGTCGTTCATCCATTCGCACGACTGAAGATCAGTATTCGCATTGTTCATCCACACCTGTCCAATCACCAGATTAAACCATCCGCATTAGTTCAGTCGCACGATTGAACCATCCGTATTGTTTAATCGCACGAATAGCCCAATCGCATTCTTTCATTCGCACAAGTATAATAGTTCTGTCCTAAAACCCAAAGTAATAGAAATGGAAGATCAGTACTCAGCGTTCACCGCAGGTAGGGATTCACGGATCCAGAATCTATTGATTCTGGAAAATGAAGTGGGGAATCACAATAGGCCTCCTAAGCTCATAACGTTAGATGATTACCCACAATAGAAGCAAAGGTTTGAGATATACATAAATGGAGTAGATCCTAATCTATAGGAATCAATTGAGACAAGGTATAGCATGTCGGTTGGTGCAGATGGAGTCAAACTTACCTTAGGCGGCATGACTGATAGCTAAAAGGTAAAGTACAATATAGAGAAGAAGGTGTATGCTCTATTAACTAAGTCAATTCCTAAGGATATATTCCATCAGTTTTCTGATAACAAGCAAGAAAAGAAGCTATGGGATGCTCTGGAAAAGCGGTATGATGGGAATGCATTTGTTAGGATCAGTGATCTACGTTTGATTGATTAGAGAGTATTGCAGCGGAATTCTAACAATGAATTAGCCAATTCACAAGAACAAAGAGATATTCAATGTAAGAACAAAAATGGTTATAGATAGAGAGAATTCTGCAGATATATTTCATTCAATATTCGTTTTCGTGGTAACAGAATGTCACGATTACAATTAGGTCAACACCTCTTATATATAAGAGATGTGACGTTTGCTGATGTCACTTGATAGTGACATCTAACAGAATTTATCACAAACTACTGATAGTTAACACAACTACTGAAGATGTCAAACAGCTGACATCTTCTTACAAAAATGTTGTGTTAACTATTATTACAACTACTGAAAAGAAACTACTGAAACTATAACAACTGAAGAACATACTCTTCAGTTGTTTTACAAATACTGAAACAAAGAAAACTACTGAAAGGTAAACCATCACAACTACTGAAGAAGACCTCTTCAGCTATTGTGACAACGTCTGATAGTTTGGTCTTCAGCACTTGTGTCTTCAGACTTTGTCTTCAGCACTTGTGTCTTCAGACTTTGTCTTCAGCACTTGTGTCTTCAGACTTTGTCTTCAGCACTTGTGTCTTTAGACTTTGTCTTCAGCACTTGTGTCTTCAGACTTTGTCTTCAGCACTTGTGTCTTAAGACTTTGTCTTCAACACTTGTGTCTTCAGACTTTGTCTTCAGCACTTGTGTCTTCAGACTTTGTCTTCAGCACTTGTGTCTTTAGACTTTGTCTTCAGCACTTGTGTCTTCAGACTTTGTCTTCAGTACTTGTGTTCAGACTTTGTAATCAGCTGTTGTCTTCAGCTATTGTGGTCTTCAGTAGTTGTTGTGACGTCTGTGGGACTTAAAGGTTTTTCTGATCCGGCTCATTGGTTCTTTTGGTCCAACAAACTCCCCCTGAACCAATGCAGCCAAAACCTTTAACTTTATTGAGGTCCCACTTATTGTTGGCAGAATGGTTGGTCTTTTTCCTTCTTGATCAGTTGAGAAGATGACCCATATAAGCACTGGCCTGGAAATGAGTCTCTGAAGATTTGGTTGGCAATGTATGGATGGGAGCTCTGTATTGGGGAATTGGACACTGAGCTGTTCCCCCATCCATGAGACTCACTTCCCATGTATAAGCCTATAGGATTCTCTGGTGTATGCTCTGAGAAACATAATTTGTTCTTCCATGGTCAGGTTCTCGGCTTCACCATCAAACAATCCTTCTCGCCCATACAGCTCTGAGATGTACTTGGCCTGTTTACCATTTTTGAGCTCAACTGTTGTAATCTGTCTGTATGCAAACTCATCAGGATGAGTCCCTTCAAGTAACAGACTGAGCTTATTTTGTTTGAAGTTCTCAAGCCTCTTGTAGACTAACCCCTTTTTAATAATTCTGTTCTCTAACATCTTTAGGGGTGCTTGTTTAGTCTCATAGGCCTTCTTGAAGTCTTCTACAATCTCCCAGGGTGATACTACAAGGACCACTGTGATCTCTTCATCTACGATCCTTTTGACTTGGCCCTTGTATCTCGAAGGAATGTCTTTCTTTACAATCCTGTGAGCCACCCTTGGATCAGGCCATACTCTCACCTTTTCCTTCTGATATTGAAATGTGTTGGCAAGGGTGTACAACCTCAGAGCTTCTTTCTTCATACTAATTATTGATGACGAAGCAGCATAAGTTTTGTCAATGCTTTTCAGCATTTCATCATCATTAAGCTTTTGCTGCTGTTCTTCTTCAATCTTTACTCTCACAGCTTCCATCTGTGAGGTGGGAGTGATGGGCATGGGTTTGGCTTTAGCCATTGTTAGGACTCCAGACAGAGGCAGCCAATCTTCTTCCACATCATCCTCTTCTTCTTCTTCTTCTAGCCTCAACACCCTTCACTTCTTCTTCTTAGGTGCATCATCGGCTGTTGGTTTAGATGGTAAGGGAGTTGGTTTTGTGGGTTGTGGTTATGGTTGTTTTGGAGAGGGAATGTTGACAGGCTGAGTTAGCATTTTGGAGGTGAGTGTTGCTTTTGAGTATTTGGCTAGCTCCGTCCTGCTCCCTGCTCCTGCTTCATTCAAATCTTCAATAACAAGTCCCTTAGTATATGCTTCAGACGAACAGATCTTGGTGGTAATTGCCAAGATACTGTCCCTGGACCAAGCTTTGATTTCGATCATTGATCTTCCAAGATATTTTGCAATAAATCTAATCATGATCTCAAGCCTTTCTCTTTCTAACACTTCATAACTTGCCCTTCTATTCTGGATTTCTTCAATCTCTAATCGTCGAATCTCAGAGTCAAGTTTATCGGTGTCATGGCCTTGCCTAAACAGCCGATCAATGATGTTGTCCATTGATCTACTGTGTTGGCATCAGCCTCTTTTATCAGTAGCTCCAAGGCTTTCTCTTTTGCCTTCTCTTTATTGGTCTCCACATTCAACTCCAACTCCTTTTCCACTACTATCCCTTCTGTTTCTTTCTCCTTTTCTTTCTCCTCTGTGCTCCTCTTTCTTTTTGCTTTCACTGACTTAATCTCTCCCTTTTTGGTTGCATTGGTTGCAAGGGGTTGATTGCCAGAAAGTTGTTTGCCCACAACCTCCTCTATCAATGGTTGTATTACTGAGGAAAGCCTCTCATCAATGGCTTTGATCACTATGTCAGTGATTATGGGTGTGATGAGAGGGAGGGAATTTTGAAGGATAGCAACTCTTTGCTCAGGAGGGTTCTGTTCCTGAGAAATAGTGCCAGAAGCAGAGGCAGGTGGCTAAGTTGTTGGGAGTGGCTCAGTGTTTGGGAGACCTTCAGATGAAGGTACCATCTGTGAGGTGATAGAGGCAGATGGTCTTTGTTCCTTAGAAGTTTTGGCAAGCAGCTCTTTGAGTCTGCTCACCTCCTCTTCCAGGATGGTGTTTTGGGCGATTACATCGTAAAAGAAGCCCAGGTCATCATCAGTAGTTACCGAAACACTTGACCTCCTGATAGGATCAGGATGAACATGCACTGAGTGTAGCTCAGTTGTAGCATGTGCCCCTTTGTCTTGGAACTGGGGACTTCCTGCCTCAGGACTTTGTCCGTCATCAGCAGTTGCCTCTGGTAAGGTCTTAGTAATGGTACCAACTACAACCTGATCATATGCTGAAGCAGGAGAAGTGGCAGCCTCACCAGAAGTTCCAATCTCCATTGCTACACTAGGAGAAGGAACATTGTAACCCCTATGCTGTGGGTTCTCAGCTGCACTTTGGTCCTCCCCCTCAATGGTAGAAGTATTCCCAGTAGTAATTGGTATCTGGGGAGGGGGTGAGGAGTGCAACTGAGTCAGCACTTGTGCAACAAGTAATGTAGGACTTTGGGGGGTGGTTGCATGGGGAGATGGGGTAAAAGCAGTGTGCACTTGGGGAGAATGGTGCTCTTCAATGGCAATCTCCACAAATTTAAAGGTTGTTGCTCAAGGATGGAGTACATTACCTGCTGCCACCTTGTAGACATTTGATCCCAAGAGGAAGTCTTAGGAGCCAAACAGACATTTACCATGTGAAATATGAGACGTTCAGCATCATGGAAATGTTTCTTCAGTATGGTGGAGGCACTAAGGTTTCCCTGATATCCATGATGGGCAAAGGATAAATCAGTTGTGCCCTTTGGATATCCAGCAGGAAAAGTGGCATCATCCAGGTGTAGGTTTTGACGAAGTATATCGGGAGTGATGACCACTTGGTGGTTGTTGATGACCGACCGGAGAGACTCTGTGTTGTTCTCCCTAGTGGTGAGGGTGACGTTCATCCAAAACTGGTTAAGGGATTCGGCATGAAGGATTGGATTGAGAAGAAAGGTTGTTTTGTAGGGTGACTGGACCATAAGATCAATAGCATTATCGAACTTAGCCCAGAATGGCGATTTGGTGAGGTAAGCTACACAGTTGTGTCGCGGTTTGAGCTGCATGGACGCCATTAATGAGAGAGAAGTTTTGGAGAGATGAACGTTAGGTTTGAAGAAGATGAGGCTTTGAAGGATTAGGTCAGGGATATTTATAGGGTACGGGTTAGAAAACAACTGAAGGGTTTGGTGTTAGTCATCAGTAGTTTTAAACGACCGTTGACATGGTATTAGCCTTTCAAACGTTGAAACAGCTGAAGTCATGGTTTTAGGCATCAGCAGTTAGAAAACTACTGAAGACCATGGTTTTGACTTCAGATTTGTGAAAACAACTGATAACTTGGTATTAGTCATCAGTAGTTGTGAAACTACTGAAGACATGGTTTTGTCATCAGTTGTTGTAAACAGCTCATGACTTGGTATTAGTCATTAGTAGTTATGAAACTACTGAAGACATGGTTTTGTCATCAGTTGCTTAGGATGAAACGGCAGTTGGAGAAACAACTGAAGAGAAAGTTCTCTTCAGTAGTTTTCGTCAATTCATAGCCTTTCAGCTGTTTCATACTGTCCTCAACACCTACTCATCAGCCTTTTAGTTGTTTTCAGTTGTTTCATAGGACATCAGTACTTATCTGTTTGTACTGATTTCAGTAGTTGTAACTACATCAGTAGTTGTAACTACATCAGTGGTTTAGAACAGATAAAGTACTTTAGTACTTGTGAGGCATTTAGCCTTCAGTAGTTATAAAAACTACTGAAGGTGAAAGAACTCATCAGTACTTATATGTGACATGGTTACCAATGATCACCAGTACTTATTACTGAGATCATCAGTAGGTGTCACTTATTATAGCTGCAGCATACCAAGCCTTAACACAAGGTTTTGGAAAGTAGAACTATCCAAAGGCTTAGTAAAAATGTCTGCAAGCTCATCAGCACTAGGCACAAACTTAGGATCAATCAGACCTTTTTCAAAACAATCCCAAATAAAGTGATGTCTGATCTCTATATGTTTGGTCCTAGAGTGCTGGACTGGATTTTTGACAATGCACAGAGCTGAAGCACTATCCATTAATAATGGAGTCTTAGTCTCTGTAATGCCATAATCCAGAAGTTGGTTCTGAAGCCAGAGTACCTGAGAAGTGCAACTTGCAGCAGCAATGTACTCGGCTTCAGTAGTTGATGTAGCACAGATGTTTGTTTCTTACTCTGCCAAGAAATCAAACAGTTTCCTAGGAATTGACAACCACCAGAAGTTTACTTTCTAGTTAACTTGCACCCTGCATAGTCACTATCTGAAAAAGCAACTAATTTGCAAGAGTGTCCAGTGGAATACCATAAACCTAGAGATTGTGTACCTTGCAAATATCTAAAGATTCTCTTGACTGCAATCAAATGAGACTCTTTAGGAGCAGCTTGAAATCTAGCACAAACACATGTAGCAAACATAATATCTGGTCTAGAAGCTGTTAAATACATCAAGGACCCAATCATACATCTGTAAAGTGTTTCATCAACAGCTTTACCTTTCGGATCTGCATCCAGTTGTGTGGTGTTGCACATGGGAGTAGAACAGGGCTTACAGTTTTGTAAATCAAACTTATTCAAAAGATCTTTTGTATATTTTGACTGATGAATAAGGTTCCATCAGCCTTTTGTTTAATTTGCAAGCCTAGAAAGAACTGTAATTCTCCCATTTCACTCATTTCAAACCTCTTTTTCATTAATGTTGTAAAATCATCACACAACTGGGGATCAGAGGATGCAAAAATGATATCATCAATGTAAATCTGAACAAGTAGCTTATGCTGATCCACCTTCTTAATGAACAAAGTTTTATCAATGGAGCCTCTAGTGAAATTATTTTTAAGAAGAAAAGTGGAGAGTGTCTCATACCAGGCTCTAGGAACTTGTTTCAACCCATAAAGAGCCTTATCAAGTTTATACACCCATTCAGGATGTTTGTTATCCTCAAAACCTGGTGGTTGACACACATAAACTTCTTCCTTTATTTTACCATATAAAAATGCACTTTTGACATCCATTTGAAAAATTTTAAGATTATGGAATGCAGCATAGGCTAAAAACAATCTGATTGCCTCTAGTCTGGCTACAGGGGCAAAGGTTTCATCATAGTCAATACCTTCTTCTTGTGAAAACCCCTGTACAACCAGTCTAGCCTTGTTCTTAACAATAAGCCCATTTTCATTAGTTTTATTCCTAAACACCCATTTAGTGCCTATTGCACACTTACCTGGGGGAAGAGGAACCAGTTCCCACACTTGCTATTTCTTGAACTGAAGTAGCTCAAGCTGCATGGCTTCAACCCATCCATTGTCTCTCAAAGCAACATGGTAGTTCTTTGGCTCTAGCTGACTGATGAAGAGAGCATAGAAGCAGAAATTAGACAATTGACTTCGTGTTGAAACTCTAGCATTGATATCACCAATAATCTGAGACATTGGCTGATTCTTCAGTTCTTGATAAACAATGAGATCTGTGCAAGTGTTTGTAGGACCTTCAGCAGCAGCAGATGTTGATGCAGACTCTTGAAACCAAGAATTAGATGGTAACTCAAAAGATGTAGAGGAATCAGAGATCTCATCAGCATTTGTTATGGATGGAACTGCTGAAGCTACAGGAACATCAAATTTATCAGACACAGGCAGTTGGTCACTAAACTTGAATAGGTGAGTATTGATATTATCATCATCATCATCAATACCACCAGGTGGAAGACATGCTGCAGAAGATGATTTATCCACATGATCTGCAACAGCTGGAGGTTGATAAGGAACATATTGCAGTATGTCCAAATCAAACAACTCCACAGGGTTTTTTGTGAATCTTGTCCATAGGAGATTAATTAAACTTCACATGCAAAGTCTCTTCAACTATCTTTGTTCTACAGTTGAAGACTCTGTAGCCTTGCAAGTAGATGAATAACAAACAAAATACCCTGCATCCACCTTAGGATCAAATTTTTGGAGTTGATCCTTTGTGTTGAGAATAAAACAGGGACAACCAAATGCTTTGAAAAATGAAATTAGAGGAGCCAAGTGATGGAGAACTTCATATGGAGTCTTCATCAACCTCTGATTTACTAAGGCTCTATTCTGCACATAGCAAGCTGTGTTAACAGCTTCAGCCCAAAAAGTCAGTGGCAAACTAGAGTCAGCCAACATAGACCTTGCAGCTTCAATTAGGGTCCTGTTCTTCCTCTCCACTACTCCATTTTGTTCTGGAGTCCGTGGGATGCTAAACTGCCTTTTGATTCCCTTTGAAATATAGAAGTCATCAAGTGTATGGTTTCTGAATTCAGTTCCATTGTCACTCCTAATACACTGACTGGAAGGGAGTACTGCTTCTCAACATACAACACAAAGTGAATAATCTTCTGAGCAACCTCATCCTTTGAATGTAGAAAGAAAGTCCATACAAATCTGGAGTAATCATCCACAATTACCAGACAGTATTTCTTCTTTGCCATGCTCATCACTCTCACAGGACCAAATAGATCCATATGCAGTAATTGCAAGCAGGCAGTGGACTTAGGCTCTTCATAGGAGGGAATGAGACTTTGTGCTATTTTCCTTTTAAACAAGCAGTGCAGGTTTCATCAAAGTGGAACTCCTTTATTGGTAAGCCTCTGACTAAACTATTGTGAATCAGCTGATTCATGTTTTTGAAATTAACATGACCTAGCCTTCTATGCCATAGTTTAGATTCTTCAGGAGAGGCTTTGGAAAATAGGCAAGGATGGCCTCTGAGATCTATTTTCTTGGAAAGATCTAAGGCATATACTCTACCTGTCCTATTAGCTCTCAGGAGAGTGTGATCACCAACACCTTATCAATCAAATGCAGAACTTTGGATGACAGAATCCTACAGTTCTGACTGGTGAAAAGAGCAACATGGCCTTTTTCACACATTTGACTGACACTCAAGAGATTGTACTTGAGATTTTCCACATGATTAACATCATCAAACTTTATTTCTCCATTGGAGACAAAGTCGTTTCCAATGATGTAACCCCTAGCATCATTGCCAAAAGAAACAAACCCCTTCTTTCCTTGAGAGTAGTCATGAAGAAGAGAGCTGTTCCCAGTCATGTGCATAGATCCCCCACTGTCTACATACCAGATGCTACTTTGGCATGTTGAAGAACCCTACAATTATAAACAATCAGTTAGTTTTGGAGACCCAAACCTTTTTGGTTTTGGGCCTGTTCTCATCAACAGATGGTAAACTAACAGGTTTGATGGAAACAACACCTGAGAGGAAGAAGATGGTGAAGAAGAGGAATCCTTTGGTTTGGACCTCCTTTTCTGTGGTTTCAACATAGGAACATCTAATTGTGATAAAGCTTTCAGCTCATCAGACACATTGGCATTGGAGTTTGATAAGTTCCTATGTTGCACCTTCTTCTTTTGAGCAATCTCAGCTGTTACCTGTTTAACCCCTTCCTTTTTGGATTTCTTTATGGACTTAAGGGTTATAGGATTTGATGTTGCTGATACAAATGTGGTCTCAAACTCAGTTTTCATTTTAACCATTTTCTCTTTAATTCCTCTTTATGTTTGAGTTTGGATTCTCTTTTGTACCAACAATCATCTGTAAGATGATTGAACAAGCCACATACTTCACATGGTTTCTTCTTCATCTTATTTTGATCATCAACTAAAAGGATGAAACTACTGAAGACTTGCTCTTCAGTGCTTTGAAAGCATGTTTGCTTTCTTGACTTCCTCTTTAGTAGACTTCAAACTCTTTCTACTGACAGTTTTCTTCTTTTCAGTACTGACAGTAGTTGGAGTTTGAACTTCAGGTGTTAAATCTTGCTCTCCAGTCCTTTCAGGACTTTCAGAATTAACTCCTGAGTTGATCAACTCTTTGATCATGTGAGTGTCAGCAGTGGAACCATCAACATCAGCTGATAGGTTCTGAGAGGGCTTAGTGCTGACTTCTACTTCTGATGGTGTTGTATCAGAAAGTAGATCACATGATGAAATGGATTGGTTATTGCTCTCACCATCAGATTCTACCTCTGCTCTGGGAGTAAAATCTATAGGCAGAGCAGTGTGATTATAACCAATGCCAAACTTCACATTGGAAGCAGATTGCTTACTAAGAAGCATTTCAAAGCCCTTGCAAGAGTTTACCCATCGATCACACTCTACCTGGGTAGTTGCAAATGTATCCTTGAGATCTCTATACTTCTCTAGAAGTATCTCTTCCCTAGAGTTATCATCAGTTATTTGGCATTTAAGTTTGTAAATCTCATCATTCTTCTCATTAAGTACAGACTCAAATTCAGCTTTGCTTTTGGAAATTATTTGTTCTAGCTCAATGTTCTTGTTGATTAAAGCTACATTTGCTTCTCTAATAGATGCAAATGCGGCTATGCATGATTCAGAACATAGTTTGGCTTTTGCCTCAGAGGATACCTGTGATACCTTTGGTGTAGAGGCATTAGAGGATGAAGTATCAGCAGAATCCAAAGCCATAAGAGCTAGATTTCCAAAGGGACTGTCACCACCATGTTGACCAGCACCAGTGAACAGTTGTTCATGACCAGACAAATCATCTGTAAACTGCTCCAGTCAACAACTCCTGGGGTGAAGAAGCTGTGTTGTTGAGGTTGAATTTGTTGATAAGATTGGAAGGTTGAGGTTCAGGAAATGCAGGTGATTGTTGTGAAATGGGAGCTTGAACTGGATTAGACTAAGGCAAGTAATAGCAAGGAACAGGATATGACATTGGACCCTGGGGGACAAAGTATGCAGGAGATCTAGGATGTGAATGATGACCAGAACCAGCAGGATGTTGCCCTCTGTTTTGTGGACTAGTACTAGGAAAAGTCACAAAGGGTGCAGAAGAGTTAGATCCAGTTGATCTACACTCTCTTGCAAATTGTCCCAGCCGTTGGCATTTGTGACACCTCAACTTACTCTTGTCAAAACAACTTTGGTTTTGCCAGAGAGTCCAGGAAATTTCCTGCCAGTTCTCTTGTAGAACTTCTGAGATCTGATATTAATCAATGCCATTTGGCTCAGAATATCCATCTCATCTAGATCATCATCAGCTATTCCTTTCAAATCATCCATGATGAAGCATAGATTGTCACTATTACTGCCAGAATGACTCTCAATACCAACAAATGCATGATCAGAACTATTTGAAGAGAAATCAATATGCTCATCATAATTGCTTTCAGATGCAGCATATTCTGACTCATGACCAACCAAGGCAGTATTCCCTGGTACAAAGTCATAAGTGAGCTTTCCTGATGAGGACAGTTTCCTTTTCTGCTCTATCTCTCTTTCGAATGTAAGCAGTTTCCCATGAAGTTGGGTGAGAGATAGGCTATCCAGATTTGCACTGGAGCGTAGGACAATAGTGTATGTGTCCCATCTCTCAGGCAGTGATCTGAGGAACCTGTTATTCATCAGGCTGTTGGTGTATTCCTGTTTCACCATTTTCAGCTCAGAGATCAAACAGGAAAAACACTCAAACTGTTGAGTCAGTGTCTCACCCTTTCTATGAGAGAATGTCTCATATTGTTGGGCAAGGATTTCTCTGTTGTTTGCTAAGACCTCATCTGTGCCACCGAATTGTTCCTTCAGGGCATTCCAGAGATCATGAGCAGTTTCATGATGCATAAGCCCTGAATAGATTTCATTAGGCAGTGCCATGGCCAGAATTCCATGGGCTTTAGCATCAATCTCAAACAGTTTCCGATCTTCATCAGAGTATTGTTCCTTCTTCTTCGGAACCATTTGATTAGTTTCTGGATTGTTCACCATAGGCTTATGTGGTCCATGTACCACAGATGTCCAACAACCTGAACTGTTAACAGACAGGTGATGAAGCATTCATCGCTGCCATATGTTATACTCATTCCTAACCAGCATTGGAGGCTTGGTTGAGGAACCAGTATTGTGAGGATCATTGGAAGGAGTAGTCATTTTAGAAAATTTAGACAAATTCAAGATAAGCAAAACAAATTTAGCTCAAAACCACTAAAAACCTCAATTAAAATAGCCAAAAGCGACAGAACTTCAATCTCTATAACAGATTCGTGCGAATTTGCTAGTTCGATCAAACTTAGAGCAAATGAGCAGTTTCAATGATCAATTGTTAGATCGATCAATGATTAACCTGCTCTGATACCATTTGATAGGATCTCAGCATCTAGTTTGATCGATTCGAATGATTTCAGCAGCGGAATAGAGTACCACTAGCAGAATTCGAGCAAGAATACCAAAGATATTGCAATGAACAGAATTAGTTATAGAGAGAGAAAGTTATGCAAAAAGAATATTTCATTCAATCACACGCTTTCGTGATGGCAAAAAGTGTCACACATACAATCAGGTCAATCATCCCTTATATAGGAATGTCGCGCTGGAACATTCCTTATATAGGAGATGTGACGTCTGCTGATGTCACTCGATAGTGACATCTAACAGAATTATTTAAACAACTGAAACACAACTACTGAAGATGTCAAAACAGCTGACATCTTCTTACAAAAATACTAAGTGTTATCAGTTACTACAACTACTGAAAAGAAACTACTGAAACTACAACAACTGAAGAACAAGCTCTTCAGTCGTTTTACAAAACTACTGAAAGTAAAAACATAAAACTACTAATATCACAACTACTGAAGAAGTACTCTTCAGCTGTTGTGACAAACTACTGAAACTTCAGTACTTGGTCTTCAGACTTGAACTTCAGACGTTTCATCAGCTGATGACTACAGTAGATGTCATCAGCTGATGTCTTCAGTCTTTGTCTTCAGACTTTGTACATCAGTTGTTGATCTTCAGTACTTGTGGACTCTTCAGCTGTTGTACTTCAGTACTTGGTCTTCAGCTTCAGCACTTGTGTTCTTCAGTTGTTGAGCGTCAGCACTTGTGTTCTTCAGCTGTTGAGCTTCAGCACTTTAGTCTTCAGCTGTTGAAGTCTTTAGTACTTGATCTTCAGCTGTTGAAGTCTTCAGCACTTGTCAAACTACTGATGAAGCCTTCAGCATTTGTTGTGATATCATGTGGGACTTAGAGGTTTTCTGATCTTGGCTCATTGGTTCTTTTGGTCCAACACTTTCTCATATAGTCTTGGGTGTTTAATATTGAGACATGACTACCAAATGATTTAAGAAATCCAATGAATGGTTTTCGATGAAAGAGTAGTTCATAAGAAGTCATGTGTTTTCTTTGACAAGCAAAGTTTGATTCTGTACAAAGCATGATGTATTAATTGCCTCTGCCCAAAAGGTGATTGGTAGTTTAGCATCAGCTAGCATCATTCTTGCTGCTACAATCAGTGTTCTATTTCTCCTTTCAGCTACCCCATTTTGTTGAGGAGTTCTAGCTGCACTGAATTGATGAGTAATGCCTTTGGTTGCATAAAAATAACTCATACTTTCATTTTTGAATTCAGTACCATTATCACTTCTTATTATTTTGACCTTAAGGTCAAGTTGATTTTCAATTTTAGTGATAAATTCTTGAATGATTTGGGATGCCTCGTTTTTATGAAGTAAGAAGAAAACCCATGTGAATCGTGAAAAGTCATCAATGATCACTAAACAATACTGTTTCTTTCTAATACTCATTACATGAGTTGGTCGAAATAGATCCATGTGAAGTAACTTCAATGGAGTATTGTTAGTGTTCACTAGCTTGGGTTTGTGAGACGATTTGCGTTGTTATCCTTTGAGGCACACAGAACTGTGATCAATAAAATGAAATTCTTTTTACAAAAGACCATGACATGGTTTCCTTTGACTAACTTGTTCATGTTTTTGAAGTTTGTGTGCCCCAAACGTCTATGCCAAAGCTGTGACTCATCAAATGATGCTTTTGACAAAAGACATGTTTCTTCTTTAGGTAATGCAGCACATAGGTTTAAGATATATGTATTGTTCTTCCTTGGGGTCTTTAAGACATCCCATTCCTCAGGGATCTGATATCCAGGTTTCAGAATGTACCAATGAGTTTCTGTAAAGTGAGTGGAATATTTCTTGTCGCATATCTAAGACACGCTAAGCAGATTGAAATTCAGTTGTTCACAATAGTTCACTCTATTAAAGCTCAGCATCCCGTTTGTCACACATCCTTTGCCTGTAATTCTACCACCCTGTGAATCTCCACCAAATGCCACAGTAGTTCCTTGTACATGCTTGAAGTCATGAAAGAGGAACGATCTCCAGTCATGTATTGGGAGCATCCACTATCCACGTACCATAAGCTATTGGACCTGTGTGGATGAACCTGTAAGCAAAAAGAGCTGATTAAAGTAAGGAACCCAAGCCATGATGGTCTTGGGTTTCCCATTCCTATTCATGATGGTGACTTCTTGGTATTTCCCTCTAAATTAGGGTTTAGATGGAGGTGTCCTAGGAGATTTTTGGTAATGACTAGATTAAGTCATCTCATCAACATCTACTAAGGATCAGATTTAATGAAATCATTGGTCTCTGTTTCTTTGTAGAAATTTAGCCCGTTTTTCATTATCAAAAGGTTTTTTTGTTTTGGAAGATCAATTTTGTGGTTCATTTTGAGATGTTTTATTTGACCCTTCCACAATTTCTCCAAATTATTCCTGTCATTTGTTGATCTAGATGTCCTAGATTGAGTATTATGTAAATAAGTTTGACAGAATGTGTCACAGTGGATGTTCTTAAGATGGGCATGTGTTGGGAATTCTTAAACCCTTCTGATTAAAGTAATCATCAGATGTATTATGATTGTTGTTCATGTCACAGATTGAACAATACTTGTTGAAATAGTAGTTTTTGGTGGAGTGATTGTTCATATCACAGACAGAGCAGTATTGATTAAAAAAGCATTCATCAGTCTTGTGATTGAACATTTCACAAATGTCACAATACATTTGTTTGTTTCTTGAATCAGATTTTGCCTTGTGTGACTCAGCTAATATTTTCTTTTCTTTAGGGGATGAATCAGAATCAGCCCTTTTTGTAGTTTGCTTCACAACACTACCTTTGTTTAATTTTCTAGGCTGTTTCTATTTCTTCAACCCATTTCTCACCTCTTTCTCAAACTGGTCAACATGTTCCTTGTTGTAGATATCAAACCTAACTCCCTTCCTTAATCTTGAAGACTGAGGGTTTGATAATGTTTTATGTGTTGAACTCAGTGATCCTGTTTGTTTCTTTTGTAGTGAAACCTTTTTTGATTTGCTTGAATTTTTAGAGATATGATCTCATTATGAGAACTGCTCTCAACAGTGGGTTTCACTGACTTCACATATTTCTTTTTACCTTGTAAAATAAAGGATTTGAATTTTATAAAAGGGACAATTGCTTTTATAGGGCTTGAGAGTTTCATGACACTCACTGTCTTATTTGAACACTCTTTGATTTTCATTGGGTGACCTAACTTGATTTTATCCTCATTGGTTTCAATATAACATCAGTTTGTTTTGAGGATTGGTCACTTGTTTTACATGGATTTAGGTTCCATAGTTTTAGTTTCAATTTCTTTAGTGAGTGAGACAAATTCAGGCATGACAGTGTAGTTGTCATTGTATGGTGGAGGACATGAATTATACACAATCCCCGACATGTCCTTTGGCTCCTTTTGAGAATCAAGCATCTCTTGCAGCTTGATTGAAGACATTTGAAACTTTTCAAGTTTCACTTCAATCAGTGAATGTTCAGCCTTAGATTGAGCTAACTTTTTAGTAAAGAGCTCATTCTCAGTTGCAATAGTGTACTTTTCACCATGCAGCTTTTTTATGTCAGAGATAAGAGATTTGATTTTGATTTCAAAGCCTTTTATTTCTCTTTTCATCATCTCTGACTTTACCTTTTCTTCCTTAATTTTATCTGCTAGTTTATGGTTATGCTCCCTATAACCTTGCAACTCATTAATACATAATCACTACAAAGGTTAGATTTTACCTCAGTAGGCATTGGAGATGGACCATCATTGATGTGAGCCATAAGAGCATGATTCTGAAATTGAGGCTTGACTTCCTCTGCATACACGCTCCAGTCACATACCCCATCTTGCTTTATCACGAGAGCACTGGCAGGAAACTAACTCCTTCCATGAGCTTGATTTGTTAGTTTGGGTGGATTTTGATAAGATTGGTGTTGATGATACTGGTGTTGTTGGTTGTTGGAGTGAAAGCTTGAGTTAGGCTGTGAGGATGACTGGCCTTGAGAGTTCCTTTAATAGTTGTTTCTCTTGGGGGCATTGCATTCCCTGGAGAAATGACGAGCCATGCCACAGTTAAAGCATTTCACCTTGGATTTATTTATCCAAGTTTTGTATTTTCATTTAGGCTCAGCTTTCTGCCTTTTCTAAACAATTTCTTGGCTCTCATGGCAATCATGGCCATTTGCCATTGTAGATCCATTTCTTCCACATCATCAGGATCTATTTCCTCCAGATCTTCCTAAACTAGATGAACAGAAGTGAGTCTTCCTCCTAAGTATGCTTCAAAGCTTGCAACAAAGGCCTTGTAAGTTCCCTTTTTTTCTTCTGATCTTGTGTCTTCAGGAGTGGTTTGAGGATCAGCAGTGACTCTGGATGTTTGAGGAGCAACAGTGACTCTGGATGTTTGAGATGAAGTTGATGGATGATTGATTTGTGGAGTTGCAATGAACCCAGTGTTGTTCAGTTGATCTCTTGATGAGATGAAATCATCCTCCTCCGTGATGAAGGCATTTTCCACAGAATGAGATTCTGATGGAAATTTGTAAGCCACAATCACTCTTGGTCCTCCAAGATTTCTGCTTCTTTCATCAAGTTCTAATTCTTCTATTTTGGGTATCATGATATCCAAAGTAGTACTCTCAAGATCAAGAGTATTTTTCAGCATTGTTACATTCTGTTTCCAGCTTTCAGAGAGGCTGTGAAGCATCTTCTTGTTTAATTCTTTGATCTTGTAGGTGACTCCCATGATTTCCAAATCATTTACCAACTATACAAATCTGTGCAGTTATTTGGATATGGACTCTCCCTTGGTGTGGTGGAATGTTTCATACTGATTAACAAGCTTATCCTTGTTATTTTCAGCTACCTCACTGCTTCCTTCACACATGATTTTCAATGTATCCCACACAGCTTTGTAGTACTATACTTCTCTAATCTTTTTAGCACATACATCTTGAGTGCTTGAGTTAGAATGGAGTAGGCTTGTGGTCAATCTTGATTTTTTTATAGTCTTCATCATCTAGAGTTAGATCTTCAATGGGTATTCTTGCAGTTTTGTAAATTGCAGCTTGATCTACAGACAGAGTGACAGGGATGTGTGGCCCCTTGCATATTGAGATCCAGAAATCAGGATCTACACCTGTGATGTCATTCCTAAACTGATTTTCAACTGTTTAAACTCAGATTTGTGTTTATGCATAGGAGGTTTAGGTGTATGACCAAGTTCTGAGTAACTGTTAGAGTCCATTTTAACTAAGTGTTTAACTGGTATAAATATAGATTTTGATGAATTTTAGGATTGATTAGTCCAACTTGTCCAAATAGTTCAAACGGATTTCAGAATCAGATCTGTGATTATAGTGAGTTTCTTGGTATTGGGAATATTTTGGTGAGAATATGTTGACAGGAGTATTTTCTGAAATTTACTAAGTAGAGATAATGATATACTCTACTAGCAACTAGATTACCAGATCAATCGAATTCTATTCAGTTCTTGCGTAGATCTGAAAGAGAATCAAGAGCCAAAGCTCTAATACCAATTGACTGGGTAAGTAAGATTGAGATTCTTACTAAGAATCTAATATGGTAATCAAGTCAATGATTGAGTGGCGGGAACAAACAATCAAAGAACATTCAATGCAAGAATATACTCATAAATACTTTTGTATTATATATTGAAAGTTGATTGATTACAGAGAATAAATGACAACAAAAATTCTCTATGTCTATCAGTCGTCACCATATGTACGAGGTTATCTATTCTATTTATAGGCAGACAAGATGCCTTTTAGAAAATGACTAAACTACCCGTGAACTATTAAATCAGAACTAGTGTAAGTCTTCATCCGCATCTTTGCTTGTTCATCTGCATTGACAAATGCCGATGAGTTAACTTGATAAGCATTTCTTCACTTGATCATCCGCATTAGTATATTGGTCATCCACATTGGTTAATGCGGATGAACAAATACTTATGTGCATTTCTTCGGTCAAATGCGGATGAGCAAAGTCTTGTCCGCATTGTTTCTTGGTCTTCCGCATTTGTCAATGCGGAAGAACAAATACTTGTCCGTATTTGTTTTATGTCTTCCGCATTGACAAAAGCGGAAGACAACACTTGGTTTTTCTAAGCAGGATCTTCATCCGCATTTATTCTTAGACATGTGGGATTCCAGCAAAGCAATCATCAAATCACCCATTGAATTGGCATGTATGATCCTTTCAGGGTGCAACACCAAATATGTGACAAATGCTTTAAAGTAGTATTCGACAAAAAAAGTGCTATGTTCTCAAAAAGGACTATGTGATCCTGGAGGATCAAATCTTAATTTCAGCTTCTAGATCTTTATGTCTTGGATGTATCAAAGGCCACCAAAATAGATCATCAAGTTTAGTGCTTCCTGTCAAAGGCTACACGGAAGGATTCGATCCCCTGGCATAGGAGAATGGGACACATCAATCTACGGAAGACGAACCACTTGATCAAGAATGATCTAGTGCGAGGAGTAAACATAAAAAACTTCCAATTACCGGATTTTTTTTTCGCCTGTAAGAAAGGAAAACAGACTAAGAAGTCTCATAAGGAAAAGGAGCATCGCCGGCGACTTATACTGTTATGTAGTTACAGATGACTACTCAAGATTCTCTTGGGTAATGTTTCTGAAATCAAAATCTGAAACATTTAAGTCACTCAAAGAGTTTGTAACTACTTTAGAGTCTCTCAACAAGCTGAAGGTAAGACAAGTACGCTCAGACAATGGCACCAAGTTCATGAACCAATGGATGGAGGAATTCTGCAAAGAAAAGATTATGCACCGGGTCACTTCTGCCTACACTCCACAAATGAACGGAGTTACCGAGACAAAGAATCGTAGCTTGATAGAGACAGCATGGACAATGCTAGCAGACTTGAAACTGCCCATCCAATTTTGGAATGAGGCAGTTGCCAATGCATGTTACACTTTAAATCAAGTCCTGGTGGTAAAACGTCATGGTAAGACGTGTTACGAGTTACTTCAACGACATAAACCAAATCTAGAGTACCTCGAACTGTTTGGTGCACCATGCACCCTTTTGAAGAAAACTCAGGAAGGCAAGTTCAGTAAGAAGGCTGAAGAAGGAATTTTCTTAGGATACAACATACCGAATAAGAGAGTTTACAACAACTCAATGGGTCAAGTAGAAGTGTGGTGTAACGTGGACGTTCAGAGATAACCACCCCCCCCCCCCCCCGCTGGAAAATGACCCGCATTCTTTTTCTATTATGATGGATTCTTTAAGTCCTTCAACATCCCTCTCTCCACTCCTAACATGAGTTAGCAACCAAGATGATGTATGATGCCTTAAACACACCGCCCCTAGACTCAACAACATCCGGTTCACAAGGCCAATCTTCTAGTAACTCAGGGGGAGCACTGGAGGTAAGTGACTCCTCTTCGGACGATGAAGAAGTGGAAAACATTCATGTGGATCAGGAGGAAAAGGTTCCTACTACTACAAGTACAGACACATCAGATGTTGATGCCACTGACACTTCGGAACCCTATACTCCCACTACCTCTGATACTGAACCTGTGGTTCACAATCTGGATAATGAGGTAGCTGTACCCACCATTCCTGGATCTCACCTAATGTTTATCATCCTCTGGACAATGTCATAGGGAATGTACAATCGGGAGTACAGATAAGAAATCAACTATATTTAGCTGATTATGCCTCAATCATGGAAAAAGGCTACCTTCACAACGGTGCTTATAGATGTTTTGTGTCTCAATTTGAGCCAAAATATGTACGTGACGCCTTAAATGATGAGGTTTGGGTGAGTTCCATGCAAGAAGAACTTCTTCAACTCAAGAAGTTAGGAGTGTGGACTCTGGTGGATAGACCTAAAGATGCTAAGGTCATTGGCACTAAATGGTTTTGAAATTCAAGAAGAATGACCAAGGGGTCATTGTCAAAAACAAGGCTCGGCTTGTAGTTCAAGGAATTTGACAAGTCGAGGGAATTGATTACAATGAAGTTTTTGCACCTGTGGCAAGAATGGAAGCCATCCGTATCTTCCTAGCCTATGCCTCTTACATGAAAATTAACGTTTATCAACTGAATCTAAAGAGGGCATTTCTTCATGGTGAAATCCGGGAAACAGTGTATGTTAGTCAACCCGAAGGATTTGAGGATCCATATCATCGGGACAGAGTTTATAAGCTAGACAAGGCTCTATACGAGCTTCATCAAGCCCCCAGAGCATGGTATGAGAAGCTCTCGACTCATCTTCTAAAACACGGTTTTCGAAGAGGTGTGATTGATTGTACATTCTTTATCAAAGAAAAGGATGGTGACTTACTGCTTGTACAGATCTATGTTGATGACATAATCTTCGGGTCCAAAAACAAAGAATTGTGTAAAGAATTTGAAGCAGTAATGAAGGCAAAATTTGAGATGAGTGCCATGGGAGAAATGAAGTTCTTTCTCGGGTTACAAGTGGATCAGACACCTAAGAGAATTTTCCTACATCAAACCAAGTATGTAGGTGATATTCTTAGTCGGTTTGATATGGAGAATGCTTCCGCAGCTGGGACTCCACTTGCTACAAACCATGATGTGGCACCCGACGAAAGTGGTGATCTGGTTGATGCCACCATGTACTGAGGAATGATCGGATCTCTCATGTACCTCACCGCCTAATGACCGGATATCATGTACGCGACGTGTCTATGCTCCAGATATCAGGCAAAACCAAAGGTCAACCATCTCATCGGCGTTAAAAGGATATTTCGTTATCTAAAGGATACCCCAACACTTGGGTTGTGGTATCCTCATGATGATGATTTCGAACTTACAGCGTATAGTGACTCGGATTACGGCGGTTGCAAAATGAACTACAAGTTAACATCAGCGGGATGTCAATTCTTTGGGAGAAGATTAGTTACCTGGTAGTGTAAGAAGTAGACATTGGTTGCTTTGTTAACCTGTGAAGCTGAATATGTTGCTGCTGCAAGTTGATGTTCACAGATCATCTGGATTCAACAGCAAATGCGGGATTATGGTTTGCAATTTTCTAACACTCCTATATATGTTGATAACTTTGCTTCTAATGCCGTCACTAAAAATCTGGTCCAACATCCTAAAACCAAACACATCGGAATTAAATATCACTTTATACGTGATTGTTTTGAAAAGCATTTGATTGATGTTGTTAAAATAAATACAGATTTTCAACGCGCTGATCTCTACACAAAAGCCTTTGATAAACCATATTGTCTATATCTGTTAGAGGTCAACGGCGTTAAAAAGAAAAGTGACGTGATTTCCAAAGATGACAATACTTAGTCTGACAAGTAGATTTCTTTTTTACTTTTATTTTATTTTATGTTATTTTATTTATTTGGCTATTAAAATTTTAAACGCAAAACCTTTTCGGTTTTAAAATATTAGGGGGAGAATAGGTTACGGTAGTATTAAATTTAGTTGTTTTAATTTCAGTACATAAAAAAACGAGGGAGGAGGACAGTCTAGCTAAGAGTAATGAGATTGTATCTGTGATACTGATTCAATGACTATGGAAAATGATAGTACACAGGAACAAATAGTTTAGGACTTTAAAAGAATAAATTGTTTAAAATGCAAAATTCAAAGTATAAGTCTGAGAAGTCTAAGCAACAATAAAAGGAAAAATGATAATAAAACTAGCTACTACTAAGGTAACACGAAGATAGTAGACCTAGAGGTGCTAGACCATTTGATGATGTGCTGGTAGATTCAACACAATAGATAAGTAGACTTCGTTGGTGATTTCAAGCTCAAACTAAGTGTTCAACAAGCTGTGGGTTATCATCTTATACCTGGTTAACACAATCAACAAAGTTCCAATAAGGGGTGACGAGCAAAATAGACGCCATAATGTGTGCGGATGACTATAAAATGAGCAAAGCACATGAAAAATGCAAAAAGCAATCAAGCTAATAACCTATGTGTAGGTGCGATCTATGCAAAAAGAATAAAATTGCTCAAACAAGAAGATAGGTTGTGTGCCTCTCTGCTGTGCGGTGGCAGTGACCTGAGGATAAGCATAACCTAATATTCTAGAATTCATTGTTGTTTGCGCCACTCTGCTATGCGGTGGCACTGACTTGAGGCTTAGCATCTCTTTGAAAGTTCTAGAATAGTTTCTTCTTGAATACTACCCGTAGACCGCTCAAAAATCTTCTGAGGAACGTTGATTACCATATAAGTGTGGGATCCACAAATGCTTGTTGGAATAATTAAACCTTAAATCATCACCAATCTGTGTCAAAAGTCTGTGTATGGATTTAAAAGGACAAGTATACTGACAATCATCGTGGTTGCAACTCTTGAAAGTCACAACCACTGTGTGCATCTTGTGGCACTAGTATGATTTCCTAGACTTGGTAATAAATCTTGATGAAAACAAGAATCTAGCATCAAAAGGTTTTGGTAACATGTCCCGAAAGATTTAATTTATGTAAGGCCCCGTTCCTGGGACACTTACAGTTGGATCCTCATCGCACATAAAACATATAATTACATTTGCCTTAGGAAAATATTGCAGCGGAAGCATTCAAAAGGACATCTCATTTTATTATAAAAACTTTGCCAAATAATACAGCGCCAATCGGTTACAAAATACATTGTTGCATTACATCACAAAAGCATTAAGTGGATGGATGGCCATCCCAAAAGAGCTGAGTAGCCACCTCGCGCCATCCTCAGCAACCATTACCTGCCAACTAGAAACACATCAAAGTCAATGTTGCTGAGTGAGTTCTAGTTTTATAAAATAAAACATACTTTTCTTTCGTTAAAACCATCATTTTCTTTCATGCGATCATACATCATACGTACACATATATAATAGTTGTATTATCTTCTTTATTCGTTCATTCATCTTTATATCTTTTCTTGCACATCGGATATCTTTCGTACTAATACCATATGCTACACCCCGAACTATTTAGCTACTGGGCCGAAGTCAATAAATGAACAGCTGAGCGTATGCCGCAGTACTAGAGGTAAGCGGTAGAGGTTCTATATAAATGGTCGATCACAAAGAAGGACCTCGATATCCAATACTTGCAAGACTTTCATTACTTTCCCCGTTCAATAATGCATGCATTCATCATGATCCACTTTTTATTAACTTCCACTTTACGTCACATAATACTTCATTTCATTCATTATCATAACACGTAAAGCCATAGGAAAGATAAACATACATCGTAATAAGGAACATTAACATGCACAGTCATCACGTCATACAGGGCAACATCATACATACGTAACATGCATCATGCATAAACATGCAAGATCATCATCAACATGCCCTACATGCACTCTAAGGCCTCATCATCACCTTACATGAACTTACAGAACCCTTACCTCAGAACTTACATATGCACTTTCACCCGAAAGTCAGAAGTTAAACTACACTTCTACTCGGGTGCAACAACCCTATTCAGGCATATGGACACCCTTCAGTCGCATGGCCTCCATGCGACTGAACATCATGCGAATAAACCAATGCGGATGAACACTCATGCGAATGAACACCCAATCATGCAAATGGACTAATGCGGATGGACCTTATGCGAATGGGACTAATGCGGATGAGCACTTATGCGACTGGACCTTCAATCGCATGACCTCCATGTGACTGGCCTTTCAATCGTGCGAATGGACCTTCAATGGTGCGAATGGACCTCAATCGTGCGAATGGACCCTGATCGCACCCTATTCGGTCGTATGGCCTCCATTCGGTCTCCAGTCGGTCGCCTAGCCCTAGCTGATGCAGAATGTTGTTTATCCCGACTGCAGCCGAGGGTTTTCGGCCTCCAAACTCATCTAAACCCGTTTTGAGCCCAAATCAACCATCCTAAACCTTAGGGATGCATACCACAACACCATTCAAGGACACACCAGCTCACAATCAAGGCTTAAACACATCATACACACACATACTCATACACAAACGGGTCAAGCACATCCATACACAAAAACCCGATTTCAGATGTGTTCCAGCCCCAAAATCGTTTGAAAACAAGTAAAAGAGGGGTCCTAGAACTCACACAAGCGACCAGAGTGACAAGAGCTTTGATTTGACTCGCTCCTCAACTATTTTGGCCACTCGAACCAACCCGAACCAACAATTTTTCCTCTTTTCTCTTCTTTATCTCTTCTCTTCTTTGATGGCTGATTTTGGTGGGTGTGGGTAGAGGGTAAGGGTTGCCCACTCCCTTAAATACTCCCACTTCCCAAACTTTCTCTCGTTGGCGAGTTTGGTCCCTCGGCTTTGGACTTTATTTCTTTACTTCTATGGTCGCGTTCAAAATAAACAAATAACCGGGTGTTACAATTTACCTATATGATTCCATAATGAATCGTTCCACTTATGGTCAAAATAACTTGAAGCTATTTGTTCGAGAAATAAATCTGTTAGATATCTATCTTAGGATTTCCACCTCACACAAAAATTACAAAAATTTGTCTTAGTTTTGTCCTTTAGTTCTAGTTGTTTCATTTGTTTAATTTTGCCAGTTTAGTTGTTAAACGTCGGAATATGCATTGGAATTCTGTCTGGGATTCAATCACTAAAAAGGGTCACGTCTAAGGTGACCAAACAGGTTTTCAAATGTTAAACGGATCACGTCTGAGGTGATCAAAAGTTCTCTAAGTTAAAATGGTCATGTATGTGACGATCGAATGCTCAAAATGTTTATCAATACTTAAAAGGGTTAAGTGTCAAATGGTCATAAAGTCAAAATCATAAGTATGAGCCCATTCGCATGACTGGACTATCAGTATAGACCAGCCGTACGATTGGACCATACGTATGAGACCATTCGCATGACTGGACCATGAGTATGGACCAGTCGTACGATTGGATCATATGTATGAGCCCAATTGCATAACTAAACCACACGTATGGCACGAATTCATGGGCCATCAGCATGGGGCAATTCATGCGTTTGGATCATCAGAATGAACAAATCGCACGAATGGAGGTGATCGAATGAGTCAATCGCACGACTGATACCTAGTCGCACGACTGAAGGTGACCGACTGTGCCAGTCGCACAACTGACCCACAGTCTCACAAATCATGTATGCGACTGGGTTCAGTCGCACAACTGGAGGAAACCCTAGTATAAAAGGAGGGGGAGTCGGTCGCAGTCATCATCACTCCCAAATCGCCCCCAAATCACACGACTATACCATTACTCTGCCCGGTTTTCATTTGACTGCTCTAGACTATAGATTGTTGTGTACTGACGATTTCTAGTGATTATACAGGTAATGCGTAACGATTTTCACCCACAAGTTCAATCAATTCATGCCCTAAATAAACTGAATTGAGCCCTAAACCAAACTGAGACTTAGTTTGCCTAAGAAACCAATAAAACTAAGTGCATTGTTCAATTAAAGATTACTAGGTGTTATGTCGCTCATATGCGAGACTAATGAGCCAAACCATGACATCTAATATTAAGTTTTTCTCTAAATTTGAATTTGAATTGAACAAACAGTCTGTCATGCGAATGGACACCCTGATAAACTTCAATCGTATGACTGAGTTGGGCGAATGGCTCGTTCGCACGACTGAACCATGCGTATGAGTTCAGTCGCATGACTGGGGTAAACGCATGGGATAGCGTATGACTACTCTCAGTCGCATGCTCAGTCGGACGTATGAGCTCAATCGCACGACTAGATCTCAGTCGCACAGTTCATTCGCATGGCAGAACAGAAGATTTCAAGTCCAATGAATTAAAGAGTTACTCATTGACACTCACTAACATTTATTTAAATTTTGTAACAGATGGCGAGTCGTTAGACTATGAGCACAAAGCATAACCTTTGTGCTCATCTGATCTGACCTCATGGAACGCAGCTGATTTCTCTAGCATTATCACATTATTACGGAGATCGAGGATCTTCCGTGGTATATCGACGTCGTGCACCCCGTACCGTTCAGTTCAGAAGGCTTTCTAGGAAAGCGCTGTGGTCGACAGATCCTCAGAGCCCCACTGTATCAGGAGCTCCATTTTTGGTCAGGCTATAGAGATCATGAGGACGATCTCAGGATAGTTTTGGAGTTTGGGGACATGCTGACTGTCCAACACGACTTCACCCGCTGTCTGTACGAGGCTGTTTTCTGCGGGCCAAGTACTCGGGGGATATCAATGCAGGTGTGCTCAACAAGAGCAATCGGTGCCCCCAATTTAAGTACTTGGGCCATGTGTTGCTTAAGTGCATTGCCTTAAGGAAGGGAGGCTTTGATGAGCTGTCGATCACATTCCAAACGCCTATGTGGCGTTGGTGCTGAACCATCCGTTCAGCTTCTCTAGTATGATCTTCACCTACTTGGTGGAGAACATCAAAGCAAAGGGCAAGGAGGGCTTTTGAATGTACCCTCGCTTTATGCAGATGATTATTGACCAAAGCTCCCTTCGCTGCCAAAGGAGAAGGAGGATGCCGTGGTGCTCGAGGTGATGGGCGATACCACCTTGGGCAGGATGAAGGTGTATAGGGGGAAGCAAGTGAAACCCCCTGTCAGGCGACTGTTCGGGCATCTGGCCCGTGAGGACCATGTGGCACCGTCACGAAGGAAGTGGTGCCACGATGATAGCGACTCCGAGACTGAGCAGATTGTGCTCCCTGCTGATGCTTCTAATGATGATGACATTGGTGATGGTGGAGACACTGGCCCCACTCCATCTACGGCCACCACTACAGATGTTACACCTCCACTACCCACTCATGGAGAAGCTGATACAACTGGTTTCTATCAAGATTTTTGTCCTCCTAGGAGGAGGAGGAGGATGAGGAGTCGTTGACTCGGATGGTGGGCAGTAAGGTTATTGCCACCGAACGAGGGGTTCAGGGAGTTGGTGGATGCGCGGGAGAGTCTGGGGAGACTATGACTGATCCTACCTACACCCTAGCTCAGCCCAGCATTCCAGGGGGAGCATCCTCCTTGAGGGGTTCGAGGAAAAAGAGGATGGCTCAGCCCCACGGGATGAAGCCCAAGAGACGGAGGTCACGTTGATCACTGCCTCTTCCCCTACTGCGACCAGAGCTACCACCACCACCACTACCTCACCCACCACCACTACTACCACACCACCCACCATTACTACCACACCTCCACATACCACTACCTCACCCACCACCACTACTACCACTCCACCCACTCATATACCACCACCCATATTCACCACTTCCACCACAACCACCACCAGCCACCAAGCCGGACCATCATCCCATCCATCATTCACTTCAAGATCATCTCTGTCCCCTATTGGGGTAGAGGAACAGCTTTCAGCACTCAACAGAATGGTGCTGAAGCTGTTGGCAACTGATGAAGAGAGATCTGCATAACTACATCAGCTTGCGGAGCTTAATGCTACCCAAGCTCAGCAGATATCTCAGCAGGCTCAACAGATCGCCCAACTCTAGGAGCGAAATGACCAATCAACTAAAAGGATTGGGGAGTTGGAGATGGCAAACAAGACCATCATGCTCAGGCTCAAAAGCACTAAAGATAAGCCTCTCAAGATCAAAGAAGGAGATAATGATGATGAGGAGGATGAGGATGATGAGGATGATGATGAGGATGAGACAGGCGAAGGAGGTAATGATGGAGCATGAGAGGAAGAGGGAGGAGATGATAAGGAAGGAGGCGATGCGGCTACATCAGAAGCCACACAAACCAGAGAAAGATGCTCCAAGAAGTCATAGGATCAGGGAGCCTCGTCCTCGGCCCTGACTGAAGAAGAGCACATGATTCAAGATAAAATTAATGTTTAGATGTTTATGTAATTTTAAATCTTGTGTAATTGAATCATGTATTAAACTTATGTACTTATGTTTATATATATATTTACTATTTAACTGTCTTGATTATGGACAAATGATTGATGTGTTAAATCTTCAAATCAAGCAGATCAACCATCTCAGCAAGACCAGTATGATGTTGCTCCCTTATAGGAAATCAAGTCTCAATTCACTATGATACTTGATTTGCAAGGGATTGTCAGGAGGTCTGTGAGTTATACTCCTGAAGAAGGAAAAATAATTCATGACCTTACTGATGAGAAACTTGCGAAGATGTTCCGGCTAAATCCGGATGAAATTTTCAAGGATGCCCCTACTGTTGACGTGGCTAGTGACGACGAGCTTAATGATGTGGACGAAATAGAGATTGAAGATGTCACAGCCCAGCATTATCCAGAGTATGCTAACAAAGAGGGAAATGTAGTCCCCAATCTGGGTGACACTCTTGTTAGTGATACGTTTAAAAAACTGGATCAGATGGAGCAAGAGTCAGAGAAGAATAAGGATCAAGCCCAAGCCTCAGACGCTGATGTCAACATCAAAGAGGCTTAATGGGCGGCTTGTTTTGCAGAGATCTGAGCCCAACACACTGCTCCAAAGCCGAGTGCCTACACCAAGCTCTACAAAGTGAAGAAGCATCTGAAGGTGTTTGGAAAGATTATATCATGGACATATTTTGAGGATCTAAATGTTAATGTTGTCAAGAGGGAGAAGGGAATAGAGTACTTGAGATTCCCACATGATCTGAAGACTCTCCCTGGTTTTGAGCTCAACCAGCTGGCCAAACTAAAGTTGCTATATGCTAACCCAAAGCAAATGTCAGGCTGGTTTGAGGCCGCATTGCAAAAAGAGTACCACACTAGGTCGGTCAACTTCAAACCACAACAACCAATGAGGTACATCAGATGGTCTAAAGTTGATGCCATTACTGGAAAGCCAAAGATAGTGCTGAAGTGGAGTCCTTCACGCACAATGTCAAGAATCCCTCTAAGGGAAATGCCATAGGACTTCACTCCACACTTTAAGTGGTGGTACTATGATTGGAGAACAGGTGAAACTGTAATAATCTTGCAAAAAGAAGGCCAAATGGATACTATTTGGGTATTTGACCCAATGTGGCTAACTAACTTGTCTTCTGATGATGTATACACATTGTACAAGGGCCACTGTTTTATGATTCACAAGACATTGTACAAGCCCTCCAGTTCCAAAATGTTATAAGGATCTATTTCGCATTTGAGATACATGTTGGAGCTACAAGAGAGGAGAAGTACAAGAAGTTTGAATAGATGATGAACAATGTTAGACAATAAAGTAAACTAGGTCCAGGGGGAGTTTGTAGATACATGTGTACCTATTTTAGGAGCTCAAATGTAAAATGTCTTTCATGTCTTACTATATATAACAGTATGAGTATGAATGAAATGTAATGTGTTGGTGATGCTTATAATGTTTATATTTCATTGTTTATTGTGTGATGACACATATTGAACTAAATATAGGTTTGTGGTTGTTTACATAGTTCTTAGTCAATAATGATTAAGAAACGTGTTTAAACTTATCGTGTGAAGTTCTCATGCGAATGGACCATGCTAATGGACCATACACATGAATACTTCATGCTAATGAACCAGTCGCACGACTGAACTAGGAGACTGGATTAGTCGCACGATTGTAACATGAGATTGACTCAGTCACACGACTGAATCTTCAGTCGTGCGGATGAATCAACCGCATGGTTCAGTCGCACAAATGGAAAACCCTAACCTATAAATACCACTTAATTCGTGGAAAAACGTAACAATTCGAATAGCTACACACATAATCGTACCCTAGCCGCCAGAGACCCAAGAAAACCTATTCCAAGTTAATAGATCGCAGTAAATCATCTTACAATCTTTCTTAGCGTTTTGATTCATTCTTAGATATATTATACTTACGTTCTCACTGATTGGATCGCCAATCAAATAGGATTCCGCACTATTTAGTTTGGTATACACGTAAATCAGTTAGTACCCATACCTAAACGTTCCTAACAGAGATAATTTCTACCTAATTTCGCTGTCAATTTCGCTACAAGATCAGCAGTTTCGCTGCTAGTTTCGCCAACAGTTTCGCTGCTAATTTCGCCAATAGTTTCGGTGGCATCTTCGCTGGCAGTTTCGCTGGCATCTTCGCTGCCAGTTTCACCCAACTTTCGTTGGAAAACTATGTCTGCGAAACGACCTGCAAAACTATAGTTTCGCAGGAAGATTCACAGTTTCGCTAGACGAATACCTATATTTGCTGGATGAACACCTAGTTTCGTAGAATGGGCTGAAAATTACGAACCCTCCATTTTTGACCCAAAACTTCAATCTTTTACATCCGAAACCTTGGTTTATCACCCAATAAGCTATATCTAAGCTTCTTGCATGTTTTCTTACACAAAACATGAGTTTTGAGCGAATCTTTGCCACTTTCAAAAACCCAAGCCCTAGAATCCGGGTATACATCAAAGGGACAATTAAATGATGTTTCTTACCTGGATTCTTAGTGTTTTCTTGTTGTTTGGATGCCCACGAACATCGATCTTCAATACCAAGATCAATCGAGCCTTGAATCTTCAATTTTCTCTACTTTCTCTCTCTACTCTCTCTCTAGAACTAGAGTGTTGAGTTGCAAATGAGAGCTGCTCAAGCTAATCCGTTTATATATATCGGGCGTTCCCGGGACCTTAAACTTGCCAAACACATATCCCGTGAGGTCTACTTGGTCCATACTCCATGGATACAGTCCAGGTCTTCAAGGGTGAAAAGAGAGCCACCATAACTTTCATCAGAAGACACAAAGGCTTGAGAAGAACTTGTCTCTTGGAATGGACTTCCTTGAGTGTAGTTCTCCCTTAGTGTCTTAGGGAAGGTGATGAATGGACCCTTTTGTGAGTTTTCAGGGTAGCATAGAAGATGATGTTGGGGTTCTATGTTATCCCTTTCAACCATATGAAGGGCTGAACCCATTTGATTGTTTTATTTTCCAGATGAACCTTGCATGTTCATCTCCATCTGGTAGCCACTGAGAATCCCATACAACTTTGTTAGAGTGAGAGTTTTCAGTTCTTAGTTCTCTTGATAACCACACAATAGTGTGTCCATTTCCTAGGAAGTGAGGACATGAACTTCCTTACAATGTCTCTGTTTTCAAGAGCAACTCCTCCATCCACTAGACTGTCCACAATCTCAACATATCTAAAATACTATAGTTAGCCACAGCCTTGGGGATCATACCACCACCAGTAGCAGAGGGGGTGCTAGGTATGTAAGGTCCATTTTCAATAGACTCCCACATTCTTGAGTCTAGAGACCTGATGAAACCTTCCATTCTTTGGCAACAGGTGTCAAAGTCATCAAGAGTGATCAGTGGGGACTTGTTCAGGTTCCAGTTTCCATATCAGTTTTGGAAATGGTTGCCATTTGATAAGTTAAGTATTTTGTGAGTGTGAGGGATCTAAGATGGTGAAATCTTATATCAAGAGCCTGTAAAGCTCTGATACCAAATGCAGGACCGGTGAAGGGTGGTCACTTACAACATAACAACACAATGAGGAGATTAACTTGACTAATCAAACAGTGAAACTGGATTAACCACAAGAGATGATACTAAGAACATAAGTGAATAAGAGACAGAACAAGATAGCAAAGTACACAAGGAGATGGTTTTTAAGATTGTAGTATATTGCCTTCTCAAGTTCTATTACAAGTGTTACAAAACATAAAGGAAAGTTACAAGTACTTGAGATACATATATCATATCCTACAGTCAGCCATACTTTGATGGCCAAACAAAATCAATTGTAGAGTCAAAAGGCAGATTGCCTTTTGACTTGTTACTATGACATGTCATAGCTCACATCCTAATATATTACAAAAAAAGATAAAGTACATGAAGTAGAAAGTTACAGACTTAAGACCTCAATGTACAGTTACTAAAAGCATGGATCTTTTCACCAACTCATGCAAGTTGGTGACTTTATAGAGTTGCAACAGAAAGGGGTCCGCTTTATGTAAAGTACATCAGATAAAACATGTATACTAAAAATCTTTGAAAGAAATCTGTCTTCAAGTGTTGGCTTCGGAAGACTTTGTCTCTGAAGCTTCGGAAGACTTCATCTTTGGCTTCGGAAGATATTGGTCTTGGCTTCGGAAGATTTCACACTTAGATTATTTTTTTTGCATGTGTGAAACTTCTGAAGAATTCTTCTTCAATGCACTTGTGCATGCATGCAGGAGACTTTAAGTGTTTAGGTTGCATCAGCCTTAACATATAATCCTTATCTATGTGTAACACCTAGCATTTTTTTAAAAAAAGTAATAAATAAGAAACATCAATTAACCCAAGATGAGGGTTAAAAGTGTCAAAAAGGACAAATCTTTCAAAAGTTGGTACAAAAGCAACATGGCCGCCCACACCATGCTACTTTTCCCCTTTTTGCAAATCGGATTTAGAGAGAGAGAGAGCATAAACTTTCGGTTTGAAGAAGAAGAACAAGAACGAATTTAAGGTAAGAATTCATGGTCCTTAAGTATTTATGACGGGTTTTATCTCGGTTACATGCTTATGTGCTTATATGCTTGTGTGTGTCCGTGTGTGTGTTGGTGTTGTTTTTAGGTGTTTGAACTCATTTGCAAACGGGTTAAAGGAAGAAACACCCAAGTTGCACCAGGTGAGTTCTAGACCTTAGTTTTTACTTCTTTTAAACTCTCTTTGGGGCTGAAAATGTATTAAATTGATTTTATGAAGTTTATGTATGTATACCCATATGTATTATGCATGTTGGATGTTGATTCTTGAATGCTTATAGGTTGTTCATGTTTAGAATAGCCATGTTAAGCTTAGAACAGATTGGTTCGATGATTGGGTTTGAAAACATACTAGAAACATGTTACAAAGAAGGTTCATGCGCCTAGATAAGGCTCACGCGCCTAGATAAGGCTCATGCGCCTGAAAATGCCTTAGAAGGATTTAACTATAACCCATGCGCCTGAACAGTAGCCCATGCGCCTAAAATTGCCTTAGAAATGTATAAGTATAGCCAATGCACCTGAACAGTGGTCCATGCACCTAGAAATATTAGTCGGATGACTAAGTGTAGGGCCATGCCCCCAATAGTGCCCATGCGCCCAAGTGGCCCATGCGCCTAAGTGTCCATGCGTCCGAATAGTGCCCATGCGCCTAAATTGTTCATGCGCCTAAGAGTTAAAGCAGTTAAGTGTTGGCTGATGCGCCTACATAGTGATGAAGCGCCCAAACAGGGCTCATGCGCCCAAATAATGTCTAAGCACCCAACACTTAGAAATTATTACAGAATTCTTGGGAGTTTCTGCTCTTAGGGTTTTGACCGAGGTTTGACTAGGGCTTATTAATGATGGGTTTCATGCATGATTATGATTGCCTTATGATTGTTCCTTATTATTATTATTGCTATTATTATTACTTATAGTGTGTGACTTTACGTTCTATCTTTATTATCGTAATGTAAAGTATATTTTAATAATAAAGAGAAAGAGCAATAAAGCAAAGAAGAGGAACATTAATAAAATGTTAACAAGTCTTGTAAGATTACAGGAGGTACACAACCGTGTTGTTGTTAGCTCAACGGTGTTGCGGGTTAGCTACCCTATTATGCACACAGGGCCAGTCTTGGAGATTGGCAAGACCTCTGTAGCGTACCCTAGGTGTTTGGGTCGACCTTGTATACAGTAAACAAAACCCTCTTGAGGGATATAGATGGTCCATCACAGGTTTTCATCGCGCATACAGTTTAGGATATTGCTCATTGGTCCATACAGAAAGTGAAAGATAGAGATAAAAGATTACAGAACAAACAAGGCATACAGTAAAGGGAACAAACAGTATATGTTCATATAGTTAATGTGTACTTGCATATACAGTAAAGAGTTGTATTTCACAGAAAGAGTATTTTCATATAAAACATACCAAAGTATTTTATCACCTTTTAGAACTAGAATTTACTCAGCAATGCTGACTTTTATACATTTTATGTTGGTAGGTAATTATTGCTGAGGATGGCACGAGCGTGAAGCTACTCGACAGGGAAAGACTGACATCCATTCGTATTTTATGTTGGTGTTGTTTTGTAATGCAGTAAAACAATTCTTTTGTAATTAGTTAAACGATGACGTATTGCTCAACAAAAGTGGTTTAAATGAAATGAATGTTTTTTGATAAATTATTTCCGCTGCTTAAGTTTGTATAATTAAAATGTCAATGTTTTAACTGCTGTGATTGACCAACTGTGAGGTTTCCGGGAACGGGGCCTTACAAGTTAGTATCAGAGCCAAAGTTTAAGAGAATTGGGTTAAATAAACTTTTAAAACCTAAACTTAAACTTAAAATGGGACAAATGGAGGGATGTCAGCCCGAGTAGCTACGTGCCATCATGTATGTCTTTTCATAATGTTAACCGGTATTATGTGCGCATGCTATTTGATTATGTGCTCTTAGTAGATTTAGATACTGATTAAGTCAGGATAGGAGATGCTTGGGGTATTAAGAGTAAAGTGAGTGGGTAATCACAATGGCCACTGTAATTAGGGACTTACTATACTTGACATAAACTGAGCTATTACCTTGAATGATCATGTTAGTGTTTAAATCTTATAGTGTGCTTTTAGAGGATGGCTGGTGGTAGATCTTCGAAAGCCTCTCGTGGTGGAGGCCACGGTGCTGCTCCACGACCCAAGAGAGGGAGACCCAGAGTCGAGAAAGTGGTTCATGAAGAACCAGAGACCCCTCATCCAGAGGGTGACGACGAGAGCGCCAATCTGAGGGCCTTAGTAAAGGAGCTGTGGTGAAGGAAGTTCATCAAGTCATACAGACGATTCTACCGTCTATGTGACGAAGTGATCAAAGCAGTAAGGGAAGGGAAAAAAGGAAAGAAACAGGTCCTCGGGAGGAAGGGAACAACCAGAGCCAGAAACGGTTCTCTCTGATGATGAGGCGGAGGAAAGGAAGAGCCTGCGCCGGAGGCGGCCTGAGACTCTAACTACGGGGCTTTTATGAGATGCAAGCCCCCTACATTCGATGGAAACGGCACTGCTGCAGCTGCTCACTGTGGGTGAGGGAAATGGAGACTGTTCTTGACATCAGTGAGTGTCGTGAAGACTAAAAGGTGAAGTTCGCTACCCACTCTTTTGTGGACTCGGCTTTGTGTTGGTGGACAACAACATTGTCCAAGCCAAGGGTAGCAGGGCCATTGGGAGAATGAGATGGCCTGAACTGAAGAAGTTAGTGATTGAGGAATTCTGTCCTCACAGAGAGATAAATAAGGTAGAAAGAGAGTTCATGCAGCTGGAGGCGGAAACGATGACACACCAGCAGTACACCACATAATTTAATGAAATGGCGCGGCTGGTGCTCAATCAAGTGACACCACTATCACGAAAGATTAATAGATACATCCAGGGGCTGCCGGCGGATATCCGTAGGCATATGATCGCTGCCCGCCGAGCACTTTTAGGTCGGCGATTGATTTGGCTGGCAGATTATATGATGAGCGCGAGGTGGTGGTGGCTAAGGTGAATAAGAAGGGTGGTGGTGACGGAACTAGAATGGGAAACGGTTCGGACGTGGTGGAGCCGCTCCAAACAATAGGTGGCAAAGGTGGGTGACCGATGTGTGGTCACATCCGTGCAGGGTTGAAGAAGTGTGGCAATATGGAAGGGAGCATACTTGTGAGTGCAGGATGGGAATGAATGTATGCTTTAGGTGTGGCCAGCCTGGCCATATCGCTCGAGACTGTAAGAAGCCGAGGGCGGAGACCTCAGGAGAGGGAATAAGAAGCCGGAGGAAAGAGGGCAGAGGGCAAGTGCTAGAGCTTACACTATGACCCGGGAGGAAGCCAGTTGTGTTAGGTATGTTTCTAGTAAACCAAATTTATGCCTTTGTGTTGTTTGATTCCGATGCTAGCAGGAGTTTTATTTCCACTACTTTCTATGCTAAGTTGTCTGTTAGTAGTAGAAAGGTCAGTGAACCATTCGACGTAGAAACTGCTATTAGTAAGTCCACTAGAAATACTGATGTGATAGAGGACTATGCCATAGAACTAGAAGGTCATAGGTTTTCTGCTATGTTACACGTGATACCCCTAGGTGGATTTGACGTAGTACTAGGGATGGATTGGTTAGCAACCTATGAAGCAAACATTGTATGCCGCAAGAAGATGATTCGATTAGTTGCGTCCGATGGGAGTTTGGTTACGATTTATGGAGATTGTGTTACTACGATCCCGAAGATGATTTCGATGGCGGTGGTGGGGAAATGCATGAAATGTGGATGTAGTGTCTACTTGGCCTACGTAAAAGATGTGGATGCGTCGCTACCGCAATTATCCGAGGTACCAGTGGTGTGCGACTTTCAGGACGTATTCCTGGAAGACTTTCCCGGCGTGCCCCCGGATCGCGAGATTGACTTCCAAATTGATTTGATATCCGGTGCTCAACCCGTTGCCAAAGCACCATATCGATTAGCTCCTACTGAGATGAAGGAACTCATGAGCCAATTACAGGAGTTGATGGATAAGGGATTCATTCGATCGAGTATCTCTCCCTGGGGTGCTCCGGTATTGTTTGTAAAGAAAAAGGATGGAAGTATGCGAATGTGCATCGACTATCGAGAGCTGAACAAGTTGACGGTGAAGAATCAGTACCCGTTACCAAGGATTGACGAATTGTTTGACCAGCTCCAAGGTTCTAGTTGGTTCTCGAGAATAGATTTACGATCTGGCTACCATCAATTGATGGTGAAGGAACAAGACATTCCTAAGACAGCTTTTCGTACGTGTTATGGATACTACGAGTTTCTCATTTTGTCTTTTGCTCTAACTAACGCGCCAGCTGCCTTTATGGACTTGATGAATCGTGTGCCGGCCTATGTTGGATAGATCAGTGATTGTGTTCATTGATGATATTCTGATCTACTCGAAGAGCGAAGAAGAGCATGCCGGTCTTATTCGGGAGGTGTTGGATACATTAAGAAGGGAGAAGTTGTATGCCAAAATCTCCAAGTGCGCATTCTGGTTGTGCGAAGTTCAATTTTTAGGTCACGTGATAAATCCCAATGGGATTATGGTAGATCCCGCAAAGGTGGAGGGAGTAATGCAATGGAAGTCTCCAAGGACGCCATCCGAGATTTGTAGTTTCTTGGGGTTGGCGGGATATTATCGAAGGTTCATTCAGGACTTCTCCAAGATCGCTTCTCCACTAACCAAGTTGACCCGAAGGGATGTAAAGTTTATATGGGGTCAAGCCCAAGAGCAAGCATTCGAGAAGTTAAAGGCAAGGCTGACTCAAGCTCCTGTTCTGTCATTACCCGAAGGAAGCGAGGATTTGGTGGTTTATTCAGATGCTTCCTACTTAGGGTTAGGGTGCATGTTAATGCAGAGAGGGAAGGTGATAGCCTATGCATCCTGATAGTTGAAAGTTCATGAGGTCAATTATCCCACTCATGACTTGGAGCTAGCGGCCGTGGTCTTTGCATTGAAGATTTGGAGGCACTATCTGTACGGGACGTAGTGCACTATTTTCACTGACCACAAGAGCTTAAAGTATTTCTTCCAGCAGAAGGATCTGAACATGAGGCAGAGACGATGGTTGGAGCTTATAAAGGATTATGAATGCGAGATCCATTACCATCCGGGCAAAGCCAACATGGTGGTTGATGCCCCTAGCCGAAAGGAGAGGCCGGAGCCGATTCGGGTGAAAGCATATCCACTGATCATGACCTCGGATGTAATGAAGCAAGTCAAAGAGTTTCAAGATGAGGCACTGAAAGAAGATCATCTTAACTCTGAAAGGATGAGAGGTCTGGTTGGGGAATTTGGTGAAAACACACTTGGTGTTAAAACTCGATTTGGACGAGTGTGGATTCCTCGTTTTGGGGATCTACGGGTGAAGATAATGGATGAAGCCCACAAAACTCGATACTCCATCCACCCTGGTGCCATAAAAATGCATCAAGATATGAAGAAGTATTATTGGTGGCCGGGTATGAAGCGCGATGTGGTGGGGTATGTGAGTAGGTGCCTTACTTGTTTGCAAGTGAAGGCCGAGCATCAAAAGCCATATGGGAAGATCCAACCATTGGATATACTAGAATGGAAGGGGGAGCACATCACCTTGGATTTCATTACAAAGCTGCCACGTACTCCGAAGGGGTACGATGCCATATGGGTGATTGTGACCGTTTGACGAAGAGTGCCCATTTCCTACCGATCCGCGAGACATATTCATTCGAGAGGTTGGCTGACATGTTCATCAAGGAGATTGTAACTCTTCATGGTGTGCCGGTGTCCATTGTGTCTGATCGTGACACCCGGTTTACCTCTAAATTCTGGAAGAAATTCCACGATGCCATGGGGACGAGGTTACATATTAGCATGACTTATCATCCCCAAACTGATGTTCAGTCATAAAGGACCATTCAGACACTGGAAGACATGCTCGGGCATGTGTGATTGATTTTGGGGGAAGTTGGGATGACCACTTACCGTTAGCTGAATTCTCGTACAACAACAGCTATCATGCCAGCATTGGTATGCCACCATACGAGATGCTATACGGTAGGAGATGCAGAACACCCGTTTGTTGGGGTGATATTGGTCAAAAGTAATTGGGGAGCTTCGAGGTCATTGAGGCTACAACCGAGAAGCTTGAGAAGATTAAAGCCTTCATGAAGGCATCTAAAGATAGGCAGAAGTCGTATGCTGATAACGACGTAGACGAATCGAGTTCCAGGTGGGTGACCGGGTTATGTTGAAGGTCTCACCTTGGAAGGGTAGTATTCAATTCAGGAAGCAGGGAAGTTGAGCCCAAGATATAGGCTCTTTCGAATCATTGCGTGAGTAGGAGAGGTGGCCTATAGATTGGAGTTACAGATAAGTTAAGTGGAATTCACCCGACATTCCATGTATCTCATCCGAGAAAGTGTTTAGCTAATGAAGACATGATTGTTCCACCGGAGGATATCGAAATAGAAGAAAGGCTCAATTATGTGGAGCAACCGGTAGCAATCATCGATCATAGAGAGAAGAGACTGAGGAATAAAGTGGTTCCTCTTGTGCGTGTACAGTGGAAGCACAGGAAGGGATTCGAGTCTACATGGGAGACTGAGGAGGAGATGAGGCAGCATTATCCTTATTTGTTTGAGGAATAACAGGTTTCGGGGATGAAATCTATATAATGGGGGTGGACTTGTAACACTCGGTATTTTTTTATAAAAGTAATAAAAAGAAAGAAACATCAATTAACCCAAGATGAGGGGTTAAAAGTGTCAAAAAGGACAATCTTTCAAAAGTTGGTACAAAAGCAACATGGCCGCCCACACCATGCTACTTTTCAACTTTTTGCAAATCGGATTTAGAGAGAGGGAGCAAAACTCTCGTTTTGAAGAAGAATAAGAAACGATTCAAGGTAAGAATTCGTGGTCCTCTTAAGTATTTATGACGGGTTTTATCTCGGTTACATGCTTATGTGCTTATATGCTTGTGTGTGTGTACGTGTGGGTGTTGGTTGTTGTTTTTAGGTGTTTGAACATTTGGAAGCGGGTTAGAAGGAAGAAACACCCAAGTTGCACCAGGTGAGTTCTAGACCCCAGTTTTTACTTGTTTTAAACATTCTTGGGGGCGGAAAATGTAATAAAATGATTTTACAAAGTTTATGTATGTATACCCGTATGTATTATGCGTGTTGGATGTTTATTCTTGAATGCTTATAGGTTGTTCATGTTTAGAATAGCCATGTTAAGCTTAGAACATATTGGGTTTGATGATTGGGTTTGAAAACATATTAGAAACATGTTACACACAAGGTTCATGCGCCTAGATAGGCTTATGCGCCTGAAAATGCCTAAAAGGATTTAAGTATAGCCTAGTGCCTGAACAGTAGCTCATGCGCCTAAAATTGCTTTAGAAATGTTTAAGTATAGCCCATGCGCCTGAATAGTGGTACATGCGCCTAGAAATATTAGTCGAACGACTAAGTGTAGGGCCATGCGCCCCAATAGTGCCCATGCGCCCAAGTGGCCCATGCGCCTAAGTGTCCATGCATCCGAATAGTGCCCATGCACCTGAATTGTTCATGGGCCTAAGAGTTAAAGCAGTTAAGTGTTGACTGGTGCGCCTACATAGTGATGAAACGCCCAAACTGGGCTCATGCGCCCAAATAGTGTATAAGCGCCCGACACTTAGAAATTATTACAGAATTCTTGGGGGTTGTGCTCTTAGGGTTTTGACCGAGGTTTGACTAGGGCTTATTAATGATGGGTTTCATGCATGATTATGATTGCCTTATGATTGTTCCTTATTATTGTTATTGCTATTATTATTATTACTTATAGTGTGTGACTTTACATGGTATCTTTATTATCATAACGTAAAGTATGTTGTAATAATAAAGAGAAAGAGCAACCCTATTATGCACACAGGGCCAGTCTTGGAGATTGGCAGGACCTCTGTAGCGTACCCTAGGTGTTGGGTCGGCCCTGTATACAGTAAACAGAACCTATTGAGGGAATAGATGGCCCATCATTGTTTTCATCGCGCATACAGTTTAGGGTATTGCTCATTGGTCCATATAGAAAGTGAAAGATAAAGATAAAAGATTACAGAACATACAAGGCATACAGTAAAGAGAACGAACAGTATCTGTTCATATAGTTAATGCGTGCTCGTATATACAGTAAAGAGTTCTATTTCACAGAAAGAGTATTTTCATATACAATATACAGAAAGTATTTTATCACTTTTAAAACTAGAATTCCTCAGCAATGCTGACTTTTATACATTTTCAGTTGGCAGATAATTATTGTTGAGGATGGCATGAGGGTGAAGCTACTCGGCAGGGAGACTGACATCCATTCGTATTTTATGTTGCTGTTGTTTTGTAATGCAGTAAAATAATTCTTTTGTAATCAGTTAAACGATAATGTATTGCTCAACAACAGTGGTTTAAATGTAATGAATGGTTTTTGATAAAACTTTCCGCTGCTTAAGTTTGTATAATTAAAATGTCTAATGTTTTAACTGCTGTGATTGACTAACTGTGAGGTTTCCGAGAACGGGGCCTTACACTATCTGTAAGTATGATGTGTGATCATGTACGAAAGTAAAGAACAGTTTTAAACGAAAGTAAAGTATTTTATTTTTAAAACTAGAACTCACTCAACAACGCTGACTTTTATGTGTTTACAGTTGGTAGGTAATGGTTACTGAGAATGGCACGAGACTGCTACTTGGCTCATTTTGGATGGCATTCCCTTGTATAATGTTTTGGCATTGTAATGCGAACAAACGATGTTTTGTAATGAATGTTTTATTATTTGCAAAAACATTTATAATAAATAAAATATTGTTTTTAATGTTTTCGCTGCAATGTTTTATTTAAATTAATGTAATTATATGTTTTATATGCAATGATTAGCCAGTTGTAAGCGTTTCGAGAACGGGACCTTAGAGTTGGTTACACCAAACTTATTGGGACATGATTTTGATGTGGGGAATATTCATGCGTGCGAAAAAGTAAAAATGAATTAAAATTTTTTAGTTGCTAGGTATTATAAATAAATAGATAAAGTATCAAGTTTAGTAAGCAAAGATAAATTCTATAATAAAAATAAATCTAAATTAATAATATTTTAACATTTCAACTATTATTAAATAAATAAAATGTTAAGATTTCAAAATTTATTTGTTACGGCTTTGGAATAGATATGAATAACCACGTCAGGGGTTCGACTTAAATAGACTAGTTGTGATTTTGAATTCAAATTTAATTCGTATTATGATTAGTATGAAAATTAGTAAATATAACATTAGATTAGTACACTATTACATTGTTGATCAGCAATGCACACACGTACAAACTCCCCTGTGACAAAATCCAACAAGTAAGCCTTTCTCTTTGCAATTGATTGTTTACTTTTTGATCTGGTATGTCATATTTTCCATTAACTTCGAGCTTGGTGGTAACAATCATTAGAAGTTTCTTTATCATTAGCGGTTACTTTTGTTATCATTGCATTTACAAACTAACATTTATTATTATAACAACTTCTCAACTTGACACGGTCTCACAAAATAGTATACTTTTAGTGATCACGTGCAATAAAACAATGTACAATTAGATAGAGGAAACAAATTTTAATGCCAAAAGTGATGAAGACAAGGACCAAAATCAATTTTGAAGACCGTAAACATAATGAAAGTGAATGTTTCATCAACATCTCAAGGTGATTACTTATTTGGGTTTTGCTAATATCGTTATATAGATTATTTAAATATAAAACTATAATTTGGGTTTTGCTAATATCGTTAATTTAGATTATTTATATATAAAACTATAGAAGACTGCATGAAAATTAAAGGTTTTATGTTACCATTGCAAGACATACATTGCTTATGAATGGCATCATGCAGTTGACATGAGTCTCAACATATGAATTTGTGAGGTATGAATGCACTAAATAAACTGATAAGCTTACCAATTGCAATAATTAGAAACTTTTGATGTTGTATGCTTCCACCTACCATTTTCTTCTAGTCTTACTCTGGTTCAAGAAAAGAAAATAAAAACATGAAGAATATTAGCACTTGAAGGACCAATGATCTGATAACAGTGAAAATTGGTCGGTTGACTATTTCAAAAATTAAAAAAGCCTATTAATCATAAGATAAAAAAACGACAAAAGTCAAAGAAAATAATTTTCAACTGTAGGGTCGTATTGCTTTAGAAGTTGGTAGTTGGTATTGTAACACTATAGCTACCGACTTACATTTTTTGCAATATATAATGAATCGACTCTGGTTGAACTTGATGTCCTCGCAACCCGGTTCTAGACGTTTGAAAATTGTGATCGTTTCTGGGCATTTTTTGACCATTTAGTTCACTATTTTTACGATTTGCCCCATATACTATATTACATTTGAATTGGATGTAATAGCTTGATGAACACACTCAAAATGGCTCAAAAACTCAAACACGCTCTCAAGGATTAGAACTGAGCTCGCATTGTAATTCCCACATTTATGTTTTTGTATCTTTTAATTCCCAAAATTGTCATCACTTGTAGTGGATTTATATTTTTTGCATTGAATTCTAAAATAAAAACAAAAAAATTTTGATTTTTTGTAATTAATTTATGTTTTTAACTCATTTATTTAACTCTGTCCCGATCTAAACCTGGTTTAGAACCCAACCCGATCACAACTCGGCCCTAAGTAGTTTATATCGGATAAGTTTTAGCCTTCACCAACCTAAACTGGGTCCAGTAAAACCCGGTTCCAAATATTTAACCCCAACCCACCCGGTTTCAACCCGACCAAAGTTGTGGTTTAAATCCAACTAGTGAACTATCCCATTCGCGCGTTGTGACAGGAAATCAACATTCATTAGCACCTTTGTTTTACTCCATTGTGAAGCTTGATAGCAAAGTTTGAAACCACCATTAGCAGTTTAATTTATCAGCCGAAAGTTGAAAGCGCTGTTCATTGGAACGAAGAAAAGCCTGTTTGAAAATCTATGAGAACAAACCTAGAAAAAGAAAAAAAAATTAAAACGCAAAGTCCCCTATGAGCTCCTGTTTGAAAATCAATGTTGTAGGCAAATGTGTTGGACTAAAAAATCACCCCATTCATAGTTGATAACCTGTCTGAACTTGAGTTAAATAAACAAATTCAAAACATTTTTTATTTACACTACTTAATAGTAGAAAGATCAAGGATACCATGGCTCCTAAGCCGCGAGAAGACCTTGACAATTATTAACCTCAACAGCCCTCGCCAGATAACATGCATTGGCATCAGTCCCCAATTACAACTCCAACAACTATGATTAAGGCTCTCCTCTGCATGAAAACTATCATATCATATCAGACCTTCAAAACCTGTTTCACAAAGAATCATAAAAGTCCAACACTTAAATCATTAATAAAGTCCAAAATACATATATTGCCTTGTGGCAAGATGAGGAAAGTGTAATTAAACATGTTAAATTGACAAACTAAACTAAAAGAGAAATAGATTAAAATTCAAAAGCATCCTTTGACATATCAAATGTATATCCTCTCCTAGATTGTGAAGTGTCATGAAACATATATATTAAACGATTAGAGAAGCAAAAGTTCAGATTCAACAACTTAGAAAACGAATCAGAGGCTTTTAACCTTTCATTTCACATTACTTTCATGAAACTCGAATTTAATGTAGATGCTTCATTTGAATAGCTACTCAAAATAATGAACATGCACGAAGAGTGACTATCAGTTCCCTCATAAAATCAAATACCAATTGTAATTTATAATTGGACAAAGGTATTCATACTCAAAAATAAAACCAAAAGCATGAAAAGGTGAAAGCATTTTAAAATATGCATCCACGATGATTTCTATTACCGAAAATGCTTATTATAGAAATGAAACAAAAAGATTCATTTAAAGGGAGCGATCGTTCTTACGTAGGTGATGGGTAGAAAATTAAGAGATATGGTAAATGCATTTTCCTTGAACATATATCCTGATCTAGTCCATTACCTTGGCATATCAATGACAGAACCCTAAATATTAAAAGATAAATTTAAAGTCAATTGTATACTTACAGGTGTAAGCATTGCCTGGGATCTGGATACCTACTCGTGACCAAGGCTAGTTGCAAGGAACTACCTTCAAAAACAAAGGTAGGGGGCCAATAGTGATGCTTCACCAACCTCAAAAGAACATAAATAAGGAACAACTGGAAAAATAAGAAGTACAAAAATAAAGGGTCTAATAACATACCAGTTCATGGCAAACACAATTGATAGAAAGCGAAGAATCAATGATGAGCGAAAGACAAAGATGCCACCTATGGAATATTTCTTACTCTCTTCTTTAAAATAAAATCAACAAACGTAAGAATCCTAGTTTGTTCATCTCCATCTGTGTTGCAGAAAGAAATAAGGGGAAGAGGTGCACATCAGGAGAAGGTTACCACCTTGTTGGTCGTTGAATAAACCCTAAAACCATCGCCAGTCACAGGTTGGCCTTCCAGGCTCATGGAAAACCTTCAGGTGTATGGAAAACCTTCAGGCGTATTGAAACTATTTGGGCGCATGGCCCAACACTTAATTATTCTGGGCAAATTGTAGATGCATGGGCACTATGCAGGCAATGGGCTTTCTGGGCGTTTGGAACACTTATCCAAATTCAGCCTTTTTCAGGCGCATGACTACTATTTTGGTGCATAGGAAACTTAGGCAGTTTCTAACCGTTGGGCGCATGGGCAACTATCTCGCACTATAACCATTCTAATTTAGTCCTAATTATCATACCAAAATGTTCCAAGCTTATTCTTACATTCTAAGCAATAAAACATGAACATGGCCTTATCATAACATCATAAATCACCCAAAATCATATCCTACCCGCATTCATACACACACAAGGGGAACTACTTTATTCCTCAATCTCTTATCCTTACGATCTATGATTGCCACTGGTTGCTTATATAATTGAGCCGTTCATCAACTTCGATATCTTCCAGTGGTACAACCATATCCTCGTCAGCTAAGCACTTTCTCGGATGAGATACATGGAATGTCGGGTGAATTCCACTTAACTCATCGGGTAACTCCAACCTATAGTCCACCTCTCCTACTTGAGCAATGATTCGGAAAGGCCCTATATACCTTGGGCTTAACTTGCCCCGCTTCCTGAACTGAATGATACCTTTACAAGGTGAGACTTTCAACATAACTCTATCACTCACCTGGAACTCAATCGGTCTCCGCCTCTTGTCAGCTTACGACTTCTACCTATCTTTAGCTGCCTTCATGAAGGCTTTGATCTTTTCAAGCTTCTCAGTCATAGCCTCAATCAATTCAATACTTTCCAACTTTTTCTTACCATATCACCCCAATAGACAAGTGTTCTACATCTCCTACCATATAGCATCTCATAAGGAGGCATACTAATACTGGCATGATAACTATGGTTGTATGAGAACTCAGCTAACAGTAAGCGGTCATCCCAACTTCCTCCAAAGTCAATGACGCATGCCTGATGCATATCTTCTAGCATGTGAATCGTCCTTTTCAACTGACCATCCATCTGTGGATGATAAGTCGTGCTAATATGTAACCTCATCCCCATTGCATCATGGAATTTCTTCCAAAATTTAGATGTAAACCGGTGTCATGATCGGAGATAATAGACACCGGCACATCATGATGAGTTACAATCTCTTTAATGAACAAATCTGCCAAGCTCTCAGATGAATATGTCTTGCGAATCAGTAGGAAGTAAGCACTGTTCGTTAGACGATCAACTATCACCCATATGGCATCATACCCTTTCGCGGTATACGGTAGCTTCGTAATAAAGTCCATGGTTATATGCTCCCACTTCCACTCCGGTATATCCAACGGTTGGATATTCCCGTATGGCTTCTGATGTTCCGCCTTCACTTGTAAACAAGTAAGGCACTTACTCACATACTCCGCTACATCGCGTTTCATACCTCGCAATCAATAATCTTTCTTCATATCTTGATACATCTTTGTAGAACCAGGATGAATAAAGTATCGAGTCTTATGTGCTTCGTCCATAATCTTCCGACATACATCCCCGTAACGAGGAATCCATATCTGTCCGAATCGAGTTCTAATACCAAGTGTGTTTTCACCCAACTCCGTGGCTAAACCTCTCATCCTTTCGGAGTTAAGGCGATCCTCTTTCAACGCCTCATCTTGGAACTCCTTGACCTGCTTCATAACATCAGAAGTCATAATCAACTGATACGCTTTCACCCGAATTGGCCCGGGTCTCTCTTTTCGGCTAAGGGCATCTGCCACCACGTTAGCCTTGCCCATATGGTAATGGATCTCGCAATAATAATCCTTTATAAGCTCAAACCATTGTTTCTGCCTCATATTCAAGTCCTTCTGCTCGAAAAAGTACTTCAAACTCTTGTGGTCAGTGACATGGTGCACTTCGTCCCGTATAGGTAGTGCCTCCAAATCTTTAACGAAAAGACCACAACTACTAACTCCAAGTCATGAGTAGGGTAATTAACCTCATAAACTTTCAACTGTCGGGATGCATAGGCTATGACCTTTCCTTGCTGCATCAAGACACATCCCAACCTTGAGTAAGAAGCATCTGAGTAAACCACCAAATCCTCGCTTCCTTCCTGTAACGATAAGACAGGGGCTTGAGTCAACCTCACCTTTAATTAAAAGCCTTCTCTTGATCTTGACCCCAAACAAATTTCACATCCTTACGGGTCAACTTAGTCAATGAAAAAGCTATCTTAGAGAAGTCTTGAATGAATCTCCTATAATAGCAGCCAAACCCAAGAAACTACAAATCTCGAACAAAAAAGCTATCTTAGAGAAGTCTTGAATGAATCTCCTATAATAGCAGCCAAACCCAAGAAACTACGAATCTCGGATGGCGTCTTTGGAGACTCCATTGCATCACCGCCTCCACTTTCGCCGGTCTACTATAATCCCCTCAAGATTCACTACATGACCCAAAAACTGAACTTCGCACAACCAGAACGTGCACTTGGGAATTTAGCATACAACTTCTCCTTTCTCAACGTCTCCAACATCTCTCGAATATGACCCACATGCTCCTCCTCGCTCTTCGAATAAATCAGGATATTATCGATAAACACAATCACTAATTTATCTAACATCGACCGACACACTCGATTCATCAAGTCCATTAAAGCAGCTGGCATGTTGGTTAAACCAAAGGACAGAACGAGGAACTCGTAGTGTCCGTAACGCCTACAAAAAGCTGTTTTAGGAATCTCTTGCTCCTTCACTTTCAACTGATGGTAACCAGATCAAAGGTCTATCCTTGAGAACCAACTGGCACGTTGGAGCTGACCAAACATATCATCAATTCTCGGTAGTGGATAATGATTCTTCACCGTCAACTTATTCAGCTCGCGGTAGTCTATGCATATCCTCATGCTACCATCCTTCTTCTTCATGAACAAGACCGGAGCACCCCAAGATACTCGGTCTAGTGAACCCCTTATCAAGCACCTCCTGCAATTGCTCCATTAATTCCTTCATCTTGGTCGGAGCCAACTGATACGGTGCCTTAGCAACAGGTTGAGCACCCGGCATCAAATCAATCTGAAACTCAATATCGCAGTCCGGTGGTACTCTTGGTAAATCTTCTGGACACAAGTCCAGAAAGTCACACACAACCGATACATTGGACAGTTGTAGTGTCAACATATCCATATCCTTTACATAGGCCAAGTAGGCACTACATCCACGCCTCATGCACTTTCCTGCCACCGCCATCGAAATAACTTTCGGGATCATAGTGACTCGATCTCCATAAACCGTCATCGAACTTCCGTCAGGCGTTGTCACCGAAGCATCTTCTTGCGACACACAATGTTTGCCTCGTAGTCCGCCAACCAATCTATTCCTAGGACTACATCGAACCCACCTAAGGTCATCACGAATGGTCTAACAGGAAACCTATGACCTTCCAATTCTCTGTCACAACCTTCTATCATCTCAAAAATCCTGGTAGACTTACCTATGGCAGTTTCTACATCGAAGGGCTTATCTATACTCCTACTACAAACAAGCAATTTGGCACCGAAAGTAGCATAAATAAAGCTCTTACTAGCACCAGAATCAAATAACACAGAAGCTAGAGTTTGGTTTACTAGAAACGTACCTGACAAAACATCGGGGTCCGTCCTAGCCTCCTCCTGCATCATCGTGAACATCCTGGCGCTCGCCCTCTACCCTTCAGTCCCGATCATCTTCTTCCCTGCTCCGGAACACTCAGCCCTTGGCTTCTTGCACTCCTGACTAATGTGGTCCTCTCCACCATAATTAAAACATTTGACCACACGTCAATCCTTTGCTATATGCCCCATCCTCCCACACTTGAAGCATACATTTGATCCCCACTACATTCTCCGTATGCTCCCATCCACATTTGCCACACTTCCTCGAACCCGCACCGGATGTGAACAAATGTCGGTCATCCACCCGTGCACCTTTGTTGTTTGCCGGGGCACCACCCTATCCGAGTATCTTCCCGCTCCAGTTTCGATCACCATCGCCTTACTTGCTCACCTTAGTCAGCACCTCTCGTTCATCATACAGTCGTCTCATCAAATCAACCACCAACCACATGCTCAGTCGGGCGGCGATCATGTGCCTGCGGATATTCGCCGCCAGCCTTTGGATGTATCGCTTGATCTTTCGTGACAGAGGTTTCACCTGATCCAGCACCAGCCGTGCCATCTCGTTGAACTTGGTGGTGCATTGCTGATGTGTCATGGTTCCCGCCTCTATCTCCAGGAACTCCCTTTCCACCTTGTCCAACTCCCTATGAGGACAAAACTCCTCAAGCACCAACTTCTTCAACTCTGCCCACCTCATTCTCCTGATAGTCCTGCTACCTTTAGCTTGGACAATATTGTCCCACTAACACAAAACCAAGTCCATGAATGAGTGGGTGGAAAACGTCACCTGCTGGTCCTCTCTGCACTCACTGATGTCGAGCATAACCTCCATCTCTCACACCCACCGATGGGCAGCAGCAGCAGTGCCATTGCCATCGAATGTCAGGGGCTTGAATCTTTGAAATGCCCTGTAATTATAGTCTCGTGCTGCCTCAGGCACAGGCTCTTCTTCCTCTTCCTCATCAATAGAGACAACCGTCTCCGTCTCTAGTTGCTCCCTTTCTCTCGAAGACTTGTTCCTCTCCTTCCTTTCACCTTCTCTCACAACCTTTATCACTACAGATGGTAGGATCGTCTGCATGACCTGATGAACCTCTTCTATAATAGCCTACTTCAGTGAGGCTCTCAAGTTAGCATTCTCATCCCAGCCTCCGGATGAGGGGTCTCAGGCTCTTCATGAGCTACCTCTTCAGCTTGAGGCCTTCCTCTCGTGACTCATGGTCTAGCACCACATCCACCACGACCTCCAACACGTGAAGCCCTTGACAATCTTCCACCAGCCATCCTCTAACCGCTATAAGATACAAACACTAACACGATCATTCAAGATAATAGCCCAATTTATGCCAAGTATAGTAAGTCCCTAATTATAGTGGCCAATTGTGATTAGCTACTTACTTTAATCTTCATACCCCAAGCATTTCCTGTCCTGACTACATCAGTATATAAATCTACTAAAGGCACACGAATCAAATAAAATGCACACATAAAGCCGGTTAACATTAATAAAATACATGATGGTACACAGCTACTTGGACTGGCATCCTTTCCTTCATCCCATTCTTAGTTTAAGTTTAGTTTTTTTTAAAAAAATCTTAACCCGTTTCACTTATAGTTGGCTCTGATACCAATTTGTAAGGCCCTGTTCCCAGGACACTCACAGCTGGTTGATCATTGCACATAAAAACATATAACTTACATTTACCATTAGTAAAACATACAATGGAAAATTTAAAACCATTTCATGTCATCATAATTGTTTTTGCAAAATAATACATCGTTGACAGATTAAAAAATATAATTCATTGCGTTACATCACAAAAACATTATCGTTATACAAAATGGATGCCATCCAAAATAAGCCAAGTAGCTGCCCGTGCCATCCTCAACAATCAATTACCTGCCAACTGGAAACACATAAAAGTCAACGTTGTTGAATGTGTTCTAGTTATAAAATAAAATATACTTTACTTTCGTTTAAAACCTTTCTTTACTTTGATACGCGGTCATACATCATACGTACACATAGATAATATCATTATTATCTTTCATCATCATTAGTTAACTTTCGTTCATTCGTCATCATATGTCATCGTTATCATTCATTATCTTCCTTTCCGTCCCTTATGTACATTCATCATTAACTACTTTACTTTCCAGACCAATGACATGTGCTAAACCCACCGTCATGCACAAAGCGGGTACTAGGCCGAGATCTATAAATAGACCCCCATACATTATGCCCGGTGGCCTGACCACAATACCGGTATAAGCAACAAAGGTCCCATACATATGGTCAATTAGAATGATTAGACCCTAGTGTGCATCCTTTCAGGGTAGCTAACTCACACATTGTTGAGCTAACACCCTTCATTGGGTGTGAACCTCCATACAAGGCTTGCAAGACTTTCTTTACTTTCCTTTCATTAATGCATGCATTCTTTTATCATTATGTTCCTCTTTTCATTATCTTCTGCTTTATGTTACATAATACTTTTTATTTACATTTATAACCATACCACGTAAAGCCACAGAAAATAAACGTACATAATAAGGAACATAACCAAAAACGTAGGCATGCATAAGCATAGCATAATCATACACATCAACATCACATAACATACATCAACCATCACATAAGAAATCATAAAGTCAACTTACATCACTCCCTAGAACATCCCAAGTCAAAGCCTACACTTTACATTTTTCCCCAAAATTTAAGAATTTTTACTAAGGCATAGGCACATGAACACTACATGGCCTTCCTGGCACATAGGGAACACTTAAGTGCATGGAAAACTTTTAGGCGCATAGGAACTATTTGGGCGCATGGCCCAACACATAGGTGCTATTTGTTTTTTCTGCAGGAAAATGTTTGCAGTGTGCGGACCACATCTGCAGACATCTGCAGCAGAAGAGGTTGACCAAACTTCTGTAGTCTGCAAGAAAAAATTATTTGTTTTTAACATCTGTAGAATGGTAAAAAATATTATATAATTAAATTAAACCTATTTTTTAAACCTATAAAATTAAACCTATTTTTAACACTTGTTTCCTTGGACTTGTACCACACAAACACATCCATACGTACATACAACATATATACACATCCATACGTACAAGCAACCAGTGGGCGAGGTGTGGGGGGGGGTCGGCGGGCGCAGGTAGGGGGGGGGGGAGGGGGAGGCGGGTGTTGGTAGGGGAGGTGGAGGCAGCCGATGGAAGAGGTGGGACGGGGTCAGAGCAGGTGGGGGAGGGGGAGGGGGAGGCGAGGGTGGCAATGGTCCGGCCGGTGGAGGGTGGTGGGCGGCGGTGGTCCGGCGGTTGGGGAGATGGGGCGGCGGTGGTCCGACCGGCGGGGGAGGTGGGGCGGCCGATGGGGGAAGTAGGAGAGGTGGGGAGAGTGAGAAGAGGTTAGAAGATCTAAAAAGTCATAGATCCACATCTTCTCCATGCAGACCTCAAGAAGATATTTCTTAATGAAACGTCTTCCAAAAAACAAACACTCTACGCACTCAAAACCTCTTCCTGCGTCTGCGTGCGTGCAGATGAAGAGGTGGGGAAGAGGTTTTGGTAAAAAACAAACACCATCTAATCATTCTGGGCAATTATAGGCGCATGGGCACTATGCAAGCGCATGGGCTTTCTAGGCGTTTGGAACACTTAACCAAATTCAGCCTTTTCCAGGTACATGGCTACTATTTGGGCGTATGGGAAATTGGGCGCATGGGAAATTGGGCGTATGTGACACTTAGGCAGTTTCTAACCATTGGGTGCATGGGCCATTTTCAGAAGCATGGGCAACTAACTCACACTATAATCATTCTAATTCAGTCCTAATCATCATACCAACATGTTCTAAGCTTATTCTTACATTCTAAGCAACAAAACATGAACATAGCCTCATCATAACATCATAAATCACCCAAAATCATACCCCACCTGCATTCATACATATATCACATACGAGTACACACCCATAATTAACAAAAACGTTTAAACATGCATTTACAGCCCCCAAATCATTTAAAATCAGTAAAACGGGACCCTAGAACTCACCTTTGGCAACCTTCAAGTATGACTTCTTCACAGCCCATTTGCAATTGAGTTCAAACACCTAGAAACCCACCAAAACACACACCGAACAAACAAATAAGCATAAAACCGAGGCATAGACCGGCCAAGAACAACTTAAAAACCAAGAATTCTTACCTTAGATCCGAATTCTTCTCGTTCTTCTCTCTCTAAAAATTAGAATGAAAAAGGTGTGTAGACAACATTGCCGGCCATGCCCACCTTTTACACCAACTTTTGAAATTTTTGTCCTTTTTGACACTTTTAACCCCTCAACTTGGTTAAATTATGTTTCTTTCTTTTTCTTCACTTTTATTCTTTCCTTCTTGACTTTAAAATGGATGGGTGTTACAATGTTTTAGAAGGTGTCTTGTTATTGTTATATGTTGAAAAACCCTAAGCCTTCCTTTTAACTTTTCACCATTAATACAATAGCATTTATGTGTATTTCTTACATTTAATGTTTTGTGTTTATATGATTCTACCTTATAATCACTGACTCAATCATATTATTCAATCCTAGTTGATTCATATCATCTGAGAATATCATTCTCACCGCCCAGTCAATTGGTATAAAAGCTCTTGCTCTTGGTTCATCTTCAAATCTGAACTGGAATTCGACTGATCTAGTGGATTGAGTCCTATTAGAGAGTTCATCTTCCTCTGATTAGTCTTCATGTTGAAACTCATCTGAAACATCAACAAGACACTGTGCATCCGAACCCAGACTCAAAAACACATCTATGAACAACTTGTTTTACCATAAAATTAGAACAAAAAGTTCATTAACATCATAATCTTCACACATAAAAAAGAACAGAATAGTTACAAAAGGACTCTCAACAAATCACTGTTACTATTCATCAGATCTGAACAAATAGACTATTTTGGACCAATTGGACTTAAAAAATTAACCTAATTATTATTCCAACAAGTTAAAACAAGTTCATTACAACGGACTCTTATAATTTTTCTGAACTTGGTCATACTCCTAAACCTCCTATGCTAAAACATAAATTTGAGTTTAAGCAATGGAAACTTAGGTTTATGAATTATATTATAGGTGTAGATCTGGATTATTGAATATCCATATGCAAAGGACCTCACATCCCTGTGACATTCTTGCCTGACCAAGCTGCATTATACAAAACATCAAGAATACCCATTGAAGATCTAACTCTTGATAATGGTGATTACAAGAAGATAAAGATTGACCTCAAAGCATACTTCATTCTCACACAAGCCTTGAAAATGGATTTGCTAAAAAGACTAGAGAAATATGGAACGACAAAGCTGTGTGGGATGCACTGCTAATCATGCGTGAAGGTAGTAGTGAGGTAGTTAAAATCAACAAAGACACGTTGGTCAATCAATATGAAACCTTCCATCACTCTAAGGGGGAGTCAATCTCTAAACAACTACATATATTGGTGCAGTTGGTCAATGATCTTGATATTATGGGGGTTACATACAAAGTAAAGGAGTTAAACAAGATGATGTTACACAGTCTCTCTGAAAGTTGGAAACAAAATGTGACCATGTTGAAAAACACAGTTGATCTGGAAAGCACCACTCTGGATATAATGATTGCAAAAATTGAAACTCTTGAACTTGAAGAAAGGAGCATAAACCTTGGTGGACCTAAAGTAATTGAAGCATACAAATTTCCATCAGAAACACATTCTATGGAAATGCTTTCATCACTAAAGAAGATGATTTCCTCTCATCAGAGATCAAGTAAAATCAACTGGATTTATTGCTACTCCATCAATCAACAAGCCATCAATCTCATCTTAACCAACTGGGTTTACTAACACTCCTTCAAGTATGCTTGAAGACCAGAGATCTAAAGAGCAAAAGGCTACTTACAATGCCTTTGTAGCAAATCTTGAAACTTACTTAGGAGGAAGACTCACTACTGTTCATTTGATCCAAGATGATCTAGAAGAAATGGATCCTGATAATGTAGAAGAAATGGATCTATAGTGATAGATGGCTATGATAGCAATCAGGGCCAAAATGTTTTTCAGGAAAGGATGGAAGCTAAGTCTCGGTGAGAATACCAAGCTTGGATATGACAAATTCAAAGTTAAATGCTTCAAATGTGGTGTGGTTGGTTACTTCTCAAGAGAATACAATGCTCCAAGAAGAAACAACAACAACTTTCAAAGGAATTTTCAAGGACAATCATTATCACAACCAAACTCAAGCTTCCAATCTAACAATCAACACCAGTATCATTATCAACAAAAACATCAACAACCATACCAAAGTCAGTCGCAACTGACCAATCAAGCCCAAAGAAGCAGCCAACCTACTTCAAATGCTCTTGTCATCAAACAAGATGGAGTATGTGATTGGAGCCTGTATGTTGAGGAGGTGAAGCCTCAACCATAAAAATCATGCTCTTATGGATCACATCAATGATGGCCCATCTCCAGTCCCATTTGAGGTAAAATCTAATCTTAGCAGTCATAAATGCATTGCTGAACAACATGGATATTATGAGCATAATCATATATTGGCTGCTAAGATTAAAGAAGAAAAAGTAAAAACAGAGATCCTTAAATGAGAAGTCAAAAGTTTTGAAATAAAAATCAAATCACTAATCTCTAACACTAAAAACTACATAGAGAAAAGTACACTCTTGCACTTGAGAATAAAAAGTTAACTGAAAAGTTAGCTCAATCCAAGGTTGAGTAATCAATCACTGAAAATGAAAAGTTAACTGAAAATTTCTAATGTCTTCAACCAAGCTACGAGTGATGCTTGATTCACAAAAGGATCCTAAAGGACTGGGATTAGATATAATTCATGCCCCCACCATATAATGACAACTACACTGTTATGCTTGAGTCAGTCACTCTCACTAAACAAAATGAACCTAAAACTACTGAAACAAAATTTGTAATAACACAAGTTACAAATCCTTAAAATAAAGTAGGTGTTTATATTGAAACAAATGAGGAGAAAATCAAGTTAGGTCACCCTATTAAAATCAAAGAGTGCTTATACAAGTCAGTGAAGGTCATTAAAACAAAGAGCCCAGTCAAAGCCATAGTGCGATATGTGAAATCCATTCCTGCATTTCCAAAGAAAAGAGTAAATTCAATGTTTTTGTGAAACCAACTACTGAAAGCAGATATGATTGTGAGATCAAATCTCCAAAGAATTCAATCAAATCAAACAATGTATCATAGAAAAACAAAAATAAAATCTCATTGATTTCAAAAACAAAGATCAAATTAGATCCTCAATCATCAAAACCAAAGCAAGGGGTTGGTTTTGATATTTTCAACAAAGATCATGTAAATCAGTTAGAACAAGAAGTCCGAAAAAGCTTAAGGAAATGACATCAGCCCAAAAGAGTGAAAAATAGTAGTGTTGTGAAACAAACTTCTAACATGAATGATATTGCTTCCTCTTCCAAATCAAAGAGTGATGCTTAGTTGAAAACTAGTAAATTTACTAAGGGATTAAGGTCAATCAAAAGAGACAAACATATGTATTATGACATATGTGACATGTCATATCATAAAACAAATAAATGCTTTTTCAATCAGTACTATTCAATATGTGACATGAACAACCATTCCACCAAAAATTGTTATTTTAACAAATATTGTTTGTTTATGATATGACCAATCACAACATATCTGATTGTTTATTTAAACAAAAAGGCTTGAGAATTCCACAAAACAAGCCCATTTCACCAACTCTATCTATGAAGCCAAAAATCAGGAGTCAAAGAAATGAAAATCATAACAACAAACAATCCAATCATTTTCGTTACTCAAAATTGTTATTTGACAATCAACAACGTGTCCAATTTCTCAAAAGAAATATGGACCAAAGGTTTGAATATTCTTTTGACTCATTAGATGTAGTTGATGATATGAATCATCAAGATATCAACAATCATACAAAACTCAATCCTCTTGTAACACCTGGTCATTTTTTTTAAATTCAAAGAAAGAAGAACAAAGTGAAGAAAAGAAAGAAATATATTTTACCCTAGTTGAGGGTTAAAAAGTGTCAAAAGGATAAAAAGGTTTGAAAGTGGGTGTAAAGTGGGCATGGCAGCCCACTCTACTCTTACAACATCCACATCTATGTTTTTAGAGAGAGAAAGTAGCAAGAGCAGCAGTGAACTCTCGGTTTAGAAGGAAGAACAAGCTGAAAATTCGAATTCAAGGTAAGAATTCATGTTTTTAAGTGTTCTTAACTGGCCTTGCCTTGGTTGTATGCTTATGTGTGTTGTGTGTGTTCGGTTGTAGGTTTTAGTGGGTTTCTAGGCGGTTGAACTCAATTACAGATGAGTTTGGAAGAAGCCATACTCAAGAGCTGCAAAGGTGAGTTCTAGGACCCCTCTTTTACTGGTTTTTAACTGTTTTAGGGCTGGAAATGCATGAATGTATGTTTTTATAAAACTGGGTTTTTTTAACCCGTATGTTAAATGTGTGTATGTTGTTGTTATGATGTGATGTTGGGCTATGTTCATGCTTGATGATGTTATGATTGTGTTTCTAAGGCTTTGAATGTAAGATTAAGCTTAGAGTATGATAGAAAGTGTTTGGGAACTAAAATCTGATGTTTAGGGCTCATATGTCTAAGTTTTAAAATCTACCCAAGTGTTCAAAAGAAATGCAAATTAACAGTCAATGTGGATGAGCATTGACCACTAACTAAGTCAATGTGGATGAGCATTGACCACTAACTAAGTCAATGCGGATGAGTGTTGGGGAAATACGGATGAACAACTAATGCGGATGAGCATTGACCATTAAGTAAGAGAAATTCGGATGAACAAAAAGAAATGCGGATGAACAAAAAGGCAAATGCGGATGAACACATAGAATATTTTTTGACTTTTGGGAAAATAGTGAAATTTAGGCTTTGACTTGGGAGGTTCTCAAGGGCTATGTATGTTGACTTTTTGAGGTCATAGATGATGTGATGGGCATTGTATGATGATGTTATGATGTATGATTGATGCTTATGCATGATGGTATGTATGATGTATGTATGATGCTTATGTATGATGGGTATGATGTATGTATGATGTATGTATGATGCCATATACAATGATGTTGACAGTGTATGTTGATGTTCCTTATTATGTATGTTTATTTTCCCATGGCCTTATGTTGAATGTTAATAAATGAAATGAAAGTATTATGTAACGTAAAGTGGAAGATAATGAAAAGAGGAACATGATGAATGAATGCATGCATTAATGAATGAAGGAAAGTAAAGTAAGTTTTGCAAGCCTTGTATATGGGAACACTCCCCAATGTAGGTGTTATTCCAACGGTGTGTGGGTTAGCTACCCGAGAAGGATGCACACCGGGGTCCGTCTTTATGACCGACCATTTGTATAGAACCTTTGTCGCTTACCCTAGATACTGTGGCCATGCTGCTATGTGCCATGATGGGAGGTCTATGATAGACCTCGACCCAGTATTCGCTTTATGCATGATGGTGGGTATAGCACATGACAATGGTACGCCTAAATTTACCCTTAGGTACTGTGGCCAGGCTGCTATGCACCATGATGGGGGGTCTATGATAGACCTCGGCCTAGTACCCGCTTTATGCATGATGGTGGGGTAAAGTTCATGGATTTTTATGGTATGAAATGAAGTAATGATGAACGTATGAATGAAAGTAAGAAAGCATAAATGAATGGAAGTTAATGAATGAATGAATGATGCAGATAATAATGATATTATCTATATGTACGTATGATGTGTGTTCAAATGCAAAAGTAAAGAACGGTGTTAATGAAAGTAAAGTATGTTGTGTTATAAAACTAGAACTCACTCAGCGACACTGACTTTTTATGCATTTTCAAGTTGGCAGGTGAGCATTGCTAAGGATGGCACGGGGCAACTACTTGGCATTTTGGATGACATCCTTTTGTTAATGTTTTTGCATTGTAATGCAAACAAATGAAAATGTGTAATGAATGGTTGTATTAACTTGCAAAAGCAGTTACTATGAAATGAAAAGTTATTTTAAATGTTCCGCTGCAATGTTTTATGAAAGTTAAATGTAATTATATGTTTTATGAGCAATGATTGGCCAGCTGTATGCGTCCTGGGAACGGGGCCTTACAAATCCTCTAAGTCATATTTTAGAGAAATATACCAAGAAGTTACCGTCACGGATAGGAACAGGAACCCAAGACCATCATGGCTTGGGTTCCATATTCTAATTAGTTCTCTTCATGCTTGTAGGGTCATCCATACAGGTCCAATAGTCTATGGTATGTGGACAGTGGATGCTCCTGACACATGACTAAAGATCGTTCCCTCCTTCATGATATCAAGAATATTCAAGGAACTAATGTGGCATTTGGTGGAGATTTACAAAGTGGCAGAATTACTGGGGAAGGATCTGTGACAAATTAGTCATTGAGTTTTGATTGAATGAACTATTATGAACAATGAACTTTGATTTGCTCAACGTGTCTCATATCTGTGACAAGAAATATTCCACTCCTTCACTGACACTCATTGTTACATTTTGAAACAAGGATTTCAAATTTCTAAAGAATGGGTTGTCTTGAAGACTTCGAGAAAGAATAATACCTATGTCTTAAACCTCAGTTCTGCTCAACCTAAAGAAGAAACATGTTTTCTTTCAAAAGCATCTTTTGATGAGTCACAACTTTGGCATAGATGTTTGGGACACGCAAATTTCGAAAACATGAACAGATTAGTCAAGGGAATTTCATACCCCGACTAACGGTGGAATCATCAGGGCGGCGAATGTGAAACGATTGTTCATAGCTCATGGAATTAGATTAGTTGAAATAATATTAAATGTCATTTTCATTTAATAATACTAAACAATAAATCATTACAATACAATAAAGATTCAAACAACATAATAAATTCTTAAATTGAAGGTCCAAGTCCTATATGAGCACAAAAAAATTCTCTAAACAACATCCTAAAATATGTTAAAAATACGATTAACTTCTGATGTTGGTGAGTTCCCATGAAGTTGTACATACGTATAAAAACAACTTTTAAGAGGCATTTCATGTGATAGGTTAAGAAATATTGCAAGAATATAAATAGCATAATGATACAATGAAACCTTAACAAAGATGTCCACTATAAGTTATAACGATTAGCTAACTGTACTTGGTTCCCATGATGAACAAGCATACGTCATCAGGAGCAAGCAATAACCATAGCTTTAGCACCAAATAGGCTTGTCAAGCTCATAGATCTATGATGTCACTAGGCTAGCAATAGTTAATATTTGTTTTTACCAGATGACTATAATATAAGGCTCACAAATATCTCAAATAACCATGAAAAGTTTATAAACGAATTGCTTGTGCATTACAAGTATCAAGATTTTTACAAGTGTAAGTTTATAAGGTTAACATGTTTTATCCCAAAAGGTGTGAAATAAAGTAAAAAGGGGATGGAAAACTCACATTTACAATGATGGTTGTAGAATACACAAGGAAGATTGGATGTTCAAGAGTAAAAGTTGATGTCGTAAAGGTTAAAAAGAAACAATAACTTGAGTTCGGAATTCATTACATGAAGTTAGGACGTCTAGAGAATGCCAAAAAGCAAAAAGTAGATTGAAAAAAGATTGTTGCACCAATTTTAGATTCTGGACAGAATGTTTGGTACATCTTTGAACAGGCTTTATAAATAGCAAACGGTTTCATAAAATTGTAAATATTTATAGTTGACTAGTTCAGAGTTTCCCGGACAACTTTCATTCAGAAATATTTCTATGAAAAGATCCGTAAATAAGTCAAAACAGCAGCACAAGACAGAAGGTGCTGAAATGCACACTTATGTTGTGAAGGATATTGTTGAGTCGTCCGATTGAATTTGAAGTCGTATAAACTATTTTTAAAAAGGTACTTCAATGAACTTAATATTTACTCAAATTTAGTTTCTTATGACCAAGTTATGGTCAATTGAAGTCAGACTATATTCTGTCAAATATATAATAAGGCACTTATATGCACTTTTAAAATTGCTAAAGCATGAAACGGGTTAGAACAAATTTATTATGTTGATATATGGTATATTAGACTTCATTTGAGTTATAAAAAACATTCCAAGACTTTGGCATAGCCATCATTTAGAGAAATAATCTTGTGGATGAACCGAATGCAGCGACATAGCTGTCCATATGCAAACGGGATTCTTTGTTTATGTTACTGTGTTCTTAGCTTGATTTAGGAATGATAGTGATTTTTATAAGGTTAGTGAATGTTAGAAGGTTAATGATGAAATGATAATGATTAAAACTAAAAGAGATTTAGTAGGAGAGAGTAAAAGTAAGAACATAAAGTCATGGGATTAATTGGATGTTAGGATGATTGAAACAATATATAAATGCATAATATAAAAGCAAAATAATGTTACCTTAGTATTAGAAACTTCTTGAAATTACTTGTAAAAGAAAATTCTTGAAATTTATTAAAACCAAATGATGAAAGAAAGGTTGTTAGTGAGAATTTTAGAGAATGAGCAAATGAAAAGTAAGACCTAAAGTTTGTTTTTATAGTAGAGGTTAGAAGGGGTTATGAATGGTGTTAATGGCGAGTTACAAGTATTTCTTAAGGGAGTTATGATTGGAATTTGAAATATATATAAAATTAAATAATTTAAATAAATAAAGAATTACAAATTTAAACTCTAAATTTATTAAGACTCTAATTTTAATTTAACTCCTTTTTATTAAATCTTTATAAAAACATCATAAATCTCATAAGAACTTGTAATTTGATTATTTATTTTAGGTAATATTTTAAAATCTTATAGATATTAATAACCTTTTATCATTTATAAATTTATTTATATATTATAGAATTTAAGTTAAATTGATTAAGTGACACATTTATTGTTTTTGAAACATTAAGATAAATCAAAGAACTAGATAATAAATTTGATTTTCAACTTGACCCAAACGGATTCGGGTTTAGATTTTCCAAAATGGACAAATGTTATAGGAAATCTTGTCATTGGTTTACCCTAAAAAGAATTTCATTTTATTGATCATTGTTTAGCGTATCTAAAAGGGAAACAACATAAGTTTTCCCACAAGCCAAATCTTGTGAACACAAACAATTATCCATTAAAGTTGCTTCATATGGATCTCTTTGGACCAACTCATGTTATGAGCATTGGAAAGAAATAGTATTATTTGGTGATCATAGATGACTTTTCAAGATTTTCATGGGTCTTTTTCTTACTTCATAAAAACAAAGCTTCCCAATTAATAAAAGATTTTATCACTAAAATTGAAAACAACTTGATCATAAAGTCAAAACAATTAGAAGTGATAATGGGACATAATTTAAAAATGATTATATGAGTTCTTTTTGTGCAAACAAAGGCATTGCTCATCAATTTAGTGCAGCTAGAACTCCTTCACAAAATGGGGTAGCTGAAAGACGAAATAGAACACTAATTGAAGCAGCATGAACCATGCTAGGAGATGCTAAATTGCCAATTACCTTTTGGGCGGAAGCATTTAACATATCATGCTTTGTACAGAATAGAACTTTGATTGTAAAATAAAGCAACATGACTCCTTGTGAACTTATTTTCACAGAAAACCATTCATTGGATTTTTCAAGTCACTTGGTAGTCCTGTATCAACATTGTACACCCGAGACCATTTGAGAAAGTTTTCATCTAAGTCTGATGAAGGATTCTTTGTAGGTTATTCTTATGTCTCAAAGGCTTATATAGTGTTTAATCATAGATTAAACATTATTGATGAATCAACCAATATTCAATTCAATGAGCATTCCTTTCCTAAATAAACAAATGGTCCTGACTGGTTGTTTAATATTGACTCATTTACAAAATCTTTTGATCAATTTCACTTGTCTCATGCAGGAACCTATAATCAGTTGAATCTTCTCCATTAGTAGAAAGAAGAAATGATTTCCCAATGGTTCCTTTGACTTCTACGAAACAACTGAATGAAGATGTCTGATTACAAGTTAATCCTGTCAAACATCCATCTCAAAATGAGAGTGTTTCAACTGAGGCTGGTCCTAGCATACTTCCATCTCCTTCAGAAGAACCCTCAACTGAAGTTAGAAATCAAGATCAAGCTAAACCACCAGTTGAAGTTGAAAGAAAGTCAAATGATGAAAGTCATCAAAGTGATGCTGATGCTGAACAAGTAAATGGAAATGATTTTGACTATTTTCTCAACTCTCCCACAATACAAGATGAAGGTGCCTCTCACCAAGATGATCTGAATGTCTCCAATCTTGATGTAACCATTGCTAGTGATTCAATTCCAACCACCAAAATAGAGAAGAACCATCTAGTGGAAAACATCATCGGTGAACTTAATGAACGGGTGACAAGAAGCAAATCAAACATAGGAAACATCTGTTTGTTCTCTTGCTTTCTATGTATAACAGCACCTAATAATATCAAAGAGTTTCAAGACAATAGTTGGATTAAAGCAATGCAGGAATTGCTACAATTCAAGAACTAGAAGTATGGAAACCAGTAGATCTTCACGAAGGACAATACCCTATCGTTATCAGGTTGCTATATATGAACAAAACTAATGACCGGGGAATTGTCAATACAAAGCAAGATTAATGGCCCGGGGGTATACACAAGAAGAAGGAATTGATTATGATGAAGTGTTTGCTCCTGTTGCCAGATTAGAAGCAATAAGACTCTTTCTAGCATATCAACATCCATGAAATTCATTGCTTATCAAATGAATGTGAAATGTACTTTTTGTATGGAAAGATTGCTGAAAAATCCTTGTATGGTCTTCATTAAGCTCCAAGGAAATGGTAAGAGACTCTATCGTCTTTTTTTCTTGAACATGGATTTGAAAGAAGAAAGATCGATCAAACTCTCTTTAGAAAGAGAAAAGGAAAATACATGTTGCTGGTCAAAATTTATATGGATGACATCATCTTTGGCTCATCAAACAAGTTACTTTATAAAGACTTTGAAGACCTTATGCATTCAAAATTTCAAATGAGTGCTATGGGGGAACTCAAATTCTTTTTAGTAGTGCAAGTACAACAAACAATAGATGGAATCTTTATCAATCAATCAAAATATATGGAAACAAATGTTGAAGAAATTCAAGTTTGCTGATTGTCAGTCCATCAGAACTACTACTGACACTTGTTAGATCAAGAAGAAGGCTGGTGCAACCAAAACCAAATCACTTAGATAATTTTGGTGCTACATGCAAAGGCTTCCGAAGCTTAGCATGGAACTTTCTAAGGTTGTAGAGTTCTTCCGAAGACAAAGTAAAAGATCAGCTTCTGAAAAGAGAACTCTATTTCTGAAGTCAAGAGCGTACTTCTGAAGGTTAAGTCTTAGAAGAGCAATCAGAAGACTACTTCCAAAGTATGAAGAAAACAAGAAGTTCCCAAGCCTTAGAAGAACCAACCTCTTCCGTAGTATAAGTGGCTTCGGAAGTACTTGTTCTTCCGAAGCCATTTAACCTTCAGAAGACACTACTATGAACCATTGGACATAAGTATGGTCTTTGGCACTCCACTGCAGACCTCTGATACTGCATGGCATTTTGTCAAAGAGCCACGCAGTTGACATACTTTATTCCACTGTTTATCTTTTTATGATAGTACATGTTATCAACTTTAGTTGGTGACAAAAGGTAAGTCAGGGACATGTCCTGACTACCAAATCTCAGATAAGACTTATCCGAAATACCTTAATTGTAGTATAAGCTTTAGTTATAGGATCCCAGCTGGTATCAATGTATATCCGCTGTAGGTAGTATTATATATTGTTCTCATTGTAACTTGAAAATATATGCTTGTAAGAGTCTTGTAATATTTGAGTTGAGAAGCAATATATACAAGTACCTTGAAAATTACTTTGTGTGTTCTGTATTACTTACTATATTGTGATAAACTCTTATTAACTCTATCTTCATCCGAGTGTTGTTCAAGTGAGTTTGAGAGAAAAACTAAGTGTTAAGTGACCCTTAACCGATCCTGCAATTGGTATCAGAGCATCTCAGGCTCTTCATTACGTGATCTAACCATCCAAATCATCTTGTTTTTCACTCCTCCCTACAACTCACTCACTCAAAATGGCCCTTAACAAGTCTGAAGTAGAGATGGAACCATGACTAAGGCTCCCATCATTACTCCTGAAAATTTTAGGTCTTGGAGCAGAAGAATGGAAGGCTTCATCAAATACCAAGACATCAAGATGTGGAACTCCATTGTCAATGGCCCGTATAAGCCAAAGGTGGCATCACCTGGTGGAACGGTGCCATGATTGAAAAGGCTGTTGAAGACTATTCTGAGGAAGACCGACAGAAGATAGACATCGACAGCAATGCTATGACAATTCTCATGACTGCAATACTGAACTCCATCATGGTGGGGTTTGAGCATTGTAAGTCTACAAAAGAATTGTTTGATGCTCTTGCTCAGATGTACTCATGCTCCAACGACTTGAAGAAGGACTCACTAAAGCAGCAGTTTGAGAACTTCACTTATATTGCTGGAGAGACCCTCAGCTAGTAATATTTCAGGTATATGCATCTTATCTCCTCTCTTCAGTCTTGAAGATCACTCCTGAACTTAGAGATCTCACAAGAAAGTTCATAAGTGCTCTTCCAAACGAGTGGACATTTTACTGTCTCTCTATCAAGTGGACAGAGAATTTGAACACTCTCACTATGACTGAACTTTACAACATCCTTGATGGATATCGCTTAGAGATGGAAAGTAAGAAGGGCCACCAAGCAAGCCGTCCTCTGAGTCTTCCTGCTAGCAACGCTTTAATGGTTGCCGAAGGCTCAGCACCCCCACATCCTCAACACTACCTGACTTACCTGCAGCCATCCTACTCTTATGTACCTTACATCACTTTTCTTGAGACTCCAAGGTCTCAGTAGGCTCAACACAATTCCTTCCAGGAAAGTTGTGCCTTTGTCTCAGGAAGTGGACACTCCGGTGATTTTCAATATTGTTTTGATGATCTCGAGTGTTTTAATCCAGATGATGTAGAGTACGTGGACATTATCCAACAGATGGCACTTTTAACTTATAGAGAGAAGAAGTTCTTTAAGAGAACCGGAAGGCAATTCCCTCAAAACCCAACTACCAGAAAGTTTGGGGTTGACAAGACCAAAGCAAAGTGTTATAACTGTAACCAACTTGGTCACTTTGCAAGGGAATGCAAGGCTCCCAAGGCCAATCCAGGAACCCCACAGGTCTCCACACATCCCTCAACCTCAAATCCCACTAGGAAGTCAACTGAAATAGCTGTAATGGCTCAAGAAGTTGATTGGAGCTTCATGGTACAAGATGTGACTCCTACTCAAGCTCTCATGGCAGGAACAGATGATACTCACGTATATGAACATCTCTGTACTCCAGCCTGTATAGCTAAAGTTAAACATTATCAGGATTACAATATGGAAATCAGATCTGCTATTGAGTCTTAAACATTTTAAAGTCTGATTTTAAGAGAGCTGAATCTGACTATCAAAAGAAAATTAAGGAGTTAGAGAAAACTGTCTCTTTTAAAACATGAACACACCAACTACAAGACTCAAATCAAGGATCTGATATTCCAATTGTTTGAGGCTCAAGCCCAGCTTGTCACCGTTGAGGTTCAAGCCAGGAAGCATGCTATTTCTGACCAGAACTTCCAAGCTATTCTTGCATCATCCTCCCACTCCAAACTCCGTTATCAGAACAAAGGAGGGTTGGGAACCAATGAAATTGCTCCACCACACTCTTATGAGTCTATTAGACAACCTAGATGTGGTACTGAGGAGCAAGAGGTTCCAACTGCTGACCCTTCCTCACTAGAGTTGAAGGATGATGCAATAATAGTGGCCACCACAGGGAAGGAACAGGTAGAAGTACCCATCTCCTCTTGTGAAGATCAAATTCTAACCACTAAGGCCAGAAGAAGCAGAGCTAAAGATGCTAGAAGAACTACCAAGAAAGTGGCTGAGTCTAAGTTGAAGATTGACCCAAAGCAGAAAGGTGTCTTTATCTCAGCTGGATTCTAAGTGTTAGGTACTTCTGATTCAGGAAAAGAGTGTAATGCCAGCACTCCTGTCCTGCCAAAGGATCAGAAGTTGAAGGGAAAGGTTGCTGATGAAGAGAAGAAGCCCAAGAAACAACAACCTTCACAGTCCTAAAAGACTAACATTGCATGCATAATGTGTGGTCTACACAACCATATGGCAAAAGATTATTACTAGAATCCTGCAAGCACACATTATGCAAATAATGTTAGGAAAGAAGGGAAAGCTGGTTTCCAAAGCAAGGTTGCTTTCGGAAGAACTATTTCTTCCGAAGGGAAAATGGCCTCGGAAGAAAATGCTACTAAAGTTCGGAAGAACAAGAAGATTCCCTTGAAACCATCCCAGAAGAAGACTGATTCGGAAGAAAAGGTGGTGAGGACTTCTTCCAAAAAGAAAGAAGCTTCGGAAGAAGGCCATGCTACAAATCAAAAGGGACTTTTGTGATTAAAGAGGGACTTTTGTGGTTAGTACGTTATGATCCAAGTCGGGTCATACCCAATAACAACCTTTCATGGTTATATCTAACATTCTTGTGATTAAACCTTGAAAGAAATATATCAAATGGTTGATTGTGTTTGTTTGGACAAAACCCTAAATTGTTGGTTTATGTTGGCTGAAAATTTAGCGTCATATAGGGATTTGTTTGGTTCATGAATGTTGTATATGATGTTTCATATTAGTGCATAACCTAGCCTTGACCTTGTGTTGATTTGGTTTTGAATGGATGTTTGTTTTGGTTGATTTCATTCATAATGGGTTGTAATATTATTCTTTTGTGTTTAGTATTTGGATGTAATTTATTTATTCATTCAATGGAAGTGTAATAGATAGATTAAGTGTGCTTTTATTTTGTTAGGAAATTTGTATTAGGATATAAATTTTGTAAAAGAAGATGCATAAGATGGAAGCACAAAAAGGAAGACACAAAGAGAAGGACTTGAAGCATTTGGATGCAAGTTCAAGTGGGGGTCTTTGGAGATCTCATCTTTTGTGTTGTGTTCAACCCTTAGGAAAGACAAAATGACAACACTTGTGATGGCAAACAAGTGTTGTCAACATAGTGGCTATGGTTATGCACATGTGGTTGTTTGATATATGCTTGTTTGATTATTCATTTTATGTTGATTGTTTGATATATGGATATGCTTAAAAATCTAAATAAATTATCACAAGCTGAGTTTTTTGGTTCCTAATCATTAAGTGACTAATAAAAGGTTATTAAACGGATTAATGATTTAAAAATAAAAGAAGTTTTATTAAAAGAGAACCATAGCGTACCATGTATTTGAAAGCTTGCGAATACAAGGTACATAGAGTTGTCATAACTAAAATTAATGGAAACCTAAATCCCTTTGGAAACAAGTTAAACACCATCCTTTTACACGACACTCAAGTCACTTGAGAACTACTTGTGGGATAAGGTCACCTAACCACTATTAGGGAACTTGTGTGTTTGAGGTGAGCTAACATATTTGTGGGATAAAGGTCACCTAACCACTACTAGGGAACTTGTGTGTTTGAGGTGAGCTTAACATATTTGTGGGATAAAGGTCACCTAACCGCTTGTATGTGTAAACTCACACGTGTGTGTAAGTAGGACGACTTGAATTGGAAACCATGTGCATAGGGTCACCGAAGCATGGCGTACAATGGTGTTGATGGGATTTTACATGCCGACTAAACATAAGATGTTTAACTGATCCCATAAAGCTAGAAGTTGAAATAGGTTGCAATTGTCAAATGCTGACTACCTTGTTAATTTAAATAATGGATAAAGGTCACCTAACCATCATTTAAATGTAACATTGGATTCTAGATTTTAATTATTAATTGTCTATGAGACGTGTAAAGGGTTTTAATAATTAAAATGCAATTTTCACAAATACTAAAATGAACTTTGTAATTTTGTAGTAATGGCCGCAAACAACAATGCTACTACCCCGACCGTCATCACCGAGAACCATCTTAAAAAGGGATCGTCTTAACCATAATAACTTTATGGACTAGTATCGAAACTTGAGAATTGTTCTCAAGCAAGAGAAAAGGGCCTATGTCCTTGACGATCCTATTCCTGACCAACCCGACCCTGAGGATGTTGAGGCCTATGACGATTTGCTTTAATACAATGAGGATTCAATGCTGGTTTCCTGCCTCATGTTAGGAACTATGATTCCAAAACTCCAAAAGGACTTGGAGCAACTTGGGGCATATGACATAATTACCTAGTTGCGGAAATGTTCCTTCAACAAGCTAGGGTAGAGCGCTTCGAAACGGTTCGAGCACTTCATGCGTGTCACATGGAAGAAACCCAATCGGTATCATATTATGTTCTTAAGAGGAAATGCCACGTTGATATCCTTAAGAGGCTTAATTGTCCCGTCTCAAAAGAGGTAGCCACGGATTGGATCCTTAATGGCCTAACCAAAAGGTTTGAGACGTTCATAATGAATTACAACATGAACAGGTGGGACAAGAGTATTAGTGAGCTTCACGCAATGCTCAAAACAGCTGAGGCAGGGATGGGTAGAAAGGTTCTACCTGTTCTCTCGATCAATGAGGAAGGCAATAAGAAAAGGCCATTCCCTGATCCCAAGGCAAATGTTGCCAAAGGAAAGGGGCACATCAAATGAAAGGGGAAAGGAAAGGCTAAAGCGGAACCTCCAAAGCCTAAGCTTAAGAAGCCTAAGGTAACGGAGAAAGATCCATGCTTTGAGTGTGGAGAGATAGGACATTGGAAAGGGAATTGTCCAACCTATCTCAAAGAGTTGAGAGACAAGAGGGATGCTGGGCAAACCTCAAGCACAACTTTCATAATTCACATTGGTTGAATGTTATTTCTTCAAACACATGGATGTTGGATACCGGATGTGGAACTCACATTTGCAATTTGTTACAAGGGTTCAAAAGAAATAAGCACTTCAAGAAGGGAGACAAAAGTCTTTACATGGGCAACGGAGCAAAATTGTTGTCGAAACCCAAGAGACAATATTAAGAAACTTTCAAATGGTTTGGAAGTTATTCTAAGAACATTTTGTATGCTCCTAGTTTGACTAGGAACATAATTTTGATTTCCCTTTTAGAACAATGTGGTTATGAATTAAGTTTGTTAACAATGGTATTTATGTTTGTATGGATGATGTATTTTATTTCAAAGCTATGCCTTTTAATGGAATCTATGAATTGGTTCATGATGATTCATCCTATAATAGCTCATTATACCAAACAAGCACCAAGTAACTTAAAATGGGTTTAAGTGATTCTTATCTTTGACATTGTCATCTTGGTCACATAAACAAGAATCAGATTCAAACACCTCAAAAGAATGGTCTTTTGAAAATCAAATAAAAATGTTTCATTTGATGAGTGTGAATCTTGTTTACAAGCTAGATGACCAAATCACCCTTTAGTGGCACTAACGAGAGGGCAAAAGATTTATTAGGTAACATACATTCGGATGTATGTGGCCCTTTAAAGACAATGACTGTAAATGGTGAAAGATACTTCATTACCTTTACCGACGATTATAGTTGCTATGGTTATGTGTACATGATGACACACAAACATAAAGCTTTTGAAATGTTCAGAACCTTCAAGAATGAACTAGAAAATCAACTCTATAAAACTATCAAGTTCTTTGTTCAGATAGAGAAGGTGAATACCTCAATGATGCTTTTAAGTACCATCTAAAAGGTTGTGGATCGTCTCACAACTTACTCCACCTGGAACACCACAACATAATGGTGTGTCTAAAAGGAGAAATCAAACCCTATTGGATATGGTTCAATCTATGATGGCTATAAGCTCAATACCTCTATTATTTTAGGATTTTGCAATGCTCTCCGTGGCTCGTATTTTGAATATGGCCATGACCAAGATAATCGATTCACTAAGTGTATATTGTTGGATATCCCAAAGATTGTATAGGATACTACTTCTTTGATCCAACAGAGTAGAGTAATTATTGCTCGAAAGGCTGCGTTCTTGCAAACTAAGTTCCTTATGGAAGGGATAACGTATAGAATACTGGAATTTTGATGAGGATCAAAATCCACAAGCCGATACACATTTGTTTGACACTAGCAATCAATAAGAGGTTGTTGATGATGATCAAGTGGTTGATCAATACACACAAAACGTTCGCAGATCTGGTAGAGTTAGCATTCACCTGAAAGATATGGATCTTTCATGTATGGATGCTATGTGGTTGACTCCGATGAGTCAACTACATAGCATGAAGCAATGTCCAATTTGGATTTTGACAAATGGCTGGATGCCATGAACGTTGAGATGCAATCCATGTATGACAATCAAGTTTAGGAATTAGTTGACCCTCCATTTAACTCCAAACCGGTTGGATGCAAATGGGTTTCAAGAATAAAATAGATATACATGGAAACTTGGATACTTACAAAGCAAGACTTGTAGCAAAAGGTTTCAATCAAACTCAAAGGGTTGATTATGATGAAATCTTCTCGCCCGTGGCAATGCTAAAGTCAATTAGGATATTATTTGCCATAGCTACATATTATGACTATGAGATTTGGGAAATGGATGTCAAAACCGCTTGTCTTAATGGACATCTCGAAGAGACTATCCATATGGTTCAGCCAGATGGTTTTGTCGATCCACAACATCCTAAAAGTATGCAAGTTAAAGAAGTAAATCTATGGATTGAATCAAGCATCGAGAAGTTGGAATCAACGTTTTGATGAAGAGATCAAGAAATTTGGTTTCATCAAGAATGCTGACGAGGCTTGTGTATATATGAAGGCTAGTGGGAGCATAATAACATTCTTAGTATTGTATGTTGATGACATACTAGCTTCTTGAAATGATATTCCAACCATGGAAGGTGTCAAAACCTAGCTTGGAAGTTGTTCTTCCATAAAATCTCGGTGAAGCCGCCTATATTTTGGGAATATAGATCTATAGGGATAGCTCGAGGCGGTTGATAGGTTTAAATCAAAGTGCATATATTGATAAAGTCTTGAAAGGGTTCAAGATGGAAAACTGTGAGAAAGGTATGGTACCTATTCAAAGAGGGGTAATATTGAGTACATCTCAAGTCCAAGCTCAAAGGGTGAGCAGTATCGAATGAAGGACATCCCATATGCGTCTGCTATAGGATCCATCATCATGCGATGATATACACTAGATCAGACGTGTCATGCGCGTTAATCATGATGAGCAGATATTAGCAGAATCCAGGTAATAGCATTGGATGGTTATTAAAAGTATATTGAAATACCTTAGGAGGACTAAGGAAATGTTTCTAATATATGAATCTGATGAAGAGGAACTCATTGTAAAGGGTTACACGGATGCGAGTTCCAAACCGTTCGAGATGGTTCTAGATCACAATCAGGGTATGTCTTCATTATGAATGGAGTAGCATTGTCCACTACAAAGTCTGAATACATAGCCATATCATCAGCAGCTCAGGAAGTTGCATGGAAAAAGAAATTTATCGCCTACCTAGGGTGGTCTCTACCATTCAAGTCCCCTAGAAATCCTTTTGTGATCACGAGGGTATGATTGCATAAATCAAGGTACCCTGTCCTCTTCAAAGGCTAGGCACATTGAGCGGAAATTCAACTACATAAGGGATGAGGTTCAAAAGAGAAAAATATGTATTCGTAAAGTTCACACCGATCAATACATTGCGGATCCACTCACGAAGCTCCTTGAAAGGGCAAAGCATGAAGTCATACTTGTGCCTTAAGACTTCGATATTCTAGTGACTGGAATTGATTTGTTTAGTATTAAAATTTTGAAACAATGTGATATTTAACTCTTTATATACTTGTGATATTTTGAGTTATATTCATTTTAGCATGTATACATCCATGAATATGTTTATTATTCTAAATGTCCGTAGTCGGTCATGTTTGTGGGAACAAATATGAACGTAAGACTATTATGATCATGGATTGGTGGATATTCATAAGGAATGAATAGAGAGCAATTGGTTGCTGCCAAGGTTCATAGATATTTGTGGGGTACAAACATTGGACTGACCCGCATCTCAATTTTACTACATGGAATCTTCTAGATTGATCATAAGTAAATTTGAGTAAAGGCGAATATCATTTGGTATCCTCTGACCTGAGATACATATTGGGTTTTGATATTCATCAAATGTTATACCTTGAGCTAGTTCTTCGCTGCTCTAAAATAATGGGCAGTGCATAAGGCTATGTTCAGGTGTGACACGAGGTGATTGTGAAAAACGTATGTAGTCAAGATGGAATTTTTTCCTCTTATTCGTTGAGAGCAAGATGTCTAAGGCCTGATTAAGTTAAATCAAAAAGGAATGATCATTCTATGTCCTTGGATTTAACATGACATCTGAAACAAAAGGATAAATGATTGATTCACCTAAATCATTTCAAGTTGGATACTTGAAGGGGATGGTGTTCCTGAATGGATTTACTGCTTTCATCAATCTTCTATGTATCTTGTGCTAGTGGGAGATTGTTGGATTCTTTATGCCCAAGACACATAGAACATTGATGTTGTTAGTACGTTATGACCCAAGTCGGGTCATACCTAATAACAAGCTTAGCAAACACCAAATATTACTTAATTGATGATATGATCATACAAATAAATAAACACACCAATTTAAAAAATGAGTTTTCTAAATAAGTTGCATATGAGATTAAGCAACTTATATGGATATTTTGTTCATGGATATTATTTGTAATGTTGTTTAATTTAGTTAAATAACATCAAATAATAAAAGTGTGTATGTGTTATATAATTAAAAGGTTAATTATATATAACTATCTTTAAAATTAGTTTAACAAAGATTAAAAAGGGACTTTTGGGGGGAAAACTAAAAACCCAAAAATAGGGTTCGGCCGCCCCAAAATGGGGTTCTCCCTTTGGTTTACTTTGATGGTCTTGAAAGAAAAATATACTCCAAGAACACACACATACACTCAATCCTCTCATCTCTCACACATATGCAAGAACCAAAAGGGAATACACTCTCTAATCTTGTAGTGAATCTCGGCTGAAATGGTTTTCAGCAGCTTATGGATCTCGGCTGAAAAGTGTTTTTAGCAGCCCTTCTTGGTCGTTTTGGTGGTGAAATCCTAGCAACAAAGGTGCTTGCTTAATGCTTGTGGGTATGGATGCTTGAGGACACCTCTCCTTGGTGTCTAGGTCATTCAAGAACCTCATTTTTCCTCCTATGTCTATTTTGGGTTGTTAATTGTTGTTGATAGCTAGTTCAAACACATATAAATGATCCTTATGTTCTTGGGTTTGTTGTTGTTATGAAATGAACCTTAATTTTCAGATTACAAATGAACATACTAAGGTTTTATTCCGCTGCGTTTTGATTGTTTAAATGGTTAAACTAGTTTGACTAAGGTCCAACAAACCCAAGAGTACTAAGGTCCAACAAACCCAAGAGTACTAAGGTCCTGCATTTGTGGACAAGAGTTGGTGACTACTGAACAACTTATTAGGGAGCATCTCGAGCTTCATGATGAAGGAGCTCCTATTGAATTCCCCAAAGAAGATTTAGACAGTACTTATATCCTCAATGGATATGGTGGAGACGTGAGCAGATCGACAATCTACAAGTACAACTTCTCCTACAACTGGAAGTTCCTCCTGCATATTATTCTTCACTGTCTGTCCAACAAATGGGGGATGGGATCAAATACCTTACGAACTAGGATGCTTAGTTCATGGACTGGTGAGAGGCGTCCGCTTCAATTACTCAAGATTTGTGTTCACCAAACCCATTGGGAATCTTCGAAGGGAGACATTCTTTATGTATCCCCGATTCATTCAACACATAATCAACTATGAGTTGGAACAGAGTATGCTTGTCTATACAGGTGCTCTGACTGTCCCTCACATGAGGCCTACCATCTTCAAGACTTTGAAGAAGGTGTCCACCAACTTCACTGGAAGGTACACTTCTCTACTTCCAGGTATGATTGACCGCATAGCTCCTGGTGACATCCCTGTTCACCCCACAGGTGACGAACCCACACCAGCAACCACCTCCACAATGCGAACACTGCCTTCTCTTCCTATCACCATCACATACCAGAGACACCCAAAATGAACCCTTGTTCAATTTACTGTGATTGAGCAAGCACCTCCTGTTCAATCCAAAAAGACTAGAGTGGAAACATGGGCTCCCACTCAGTCTATGGTCTCACCATCCTTCTCATTCGACCTCAATTTGGGTTTTGAGTCTCCTCAGTCTCAATCCCATGAGCCCGACACCCAAACCAACAGCCCTCCGAATGAGTATCTACACTCTTCTGAGTAGCCAACAAGGGACAACCACACCAAAGGCTCAATGCCTGTAGACATTGACCAAGGTCCGGGTCAGTAGGCTTACCATCTCTATCCTTCACTCACCTTCTTTTTAAAACTGATGAAGAGATAATATCTCTCCATGACAATGAAATTGATCTACAACACCCTCTCCAAGATCAACAGAGCCAGGAGAAATCCCTTATCTCTAGCCCCCATCAGCAGCCCACAACTTAGGTGAGTCCCACTGATGTGGAAGGGACTCATACAGATTTAACTACCACTACAGAAGGTGCCTTAGTGGACCCTATGGACAGTGGTAACATATCTGAGACTAAATCTGTGGCAACCATGCTATTTGATGACTCTGAAAGAGACATCATTCAGCAAGGGAAACCAGGGTGCCAAGAAACCACATCTGGTGGTGAGGCTGAACATACTAGGAATGTTACCTCATCTCCCTATGATTCTTCAAAAGAAGATGAGGGAAGCATGCAAATCCTCATAAAAGATCTTCTGTCTAAAGTCTCAAACCTTGAATCCTTGGTTAGGACTTTAGAAGAAAGGTCCGACACTCAGCAACTTGAGATTGACAATCTCAAGGCTCAACTAGCTAAGAAACAGATCGAGAGATCTATTAGGCATGTACCTGTTCAGGTCTCATTGATTTCTTCCTCTAGCTCATCTAGCTCTCAAGATGATGCTACCAAAAAGGGGGAGAATGTTCAGAGACAAACACTTGAGGACCCACAGACTCATACTTCAACCTCAACATCTTTTACTCCTGTCATCACTTTGTCTGAGCGATCTCAAGTTGTACTTCAAATTGACCAAAAGATGCTCAGAGATCTCTATAGATTCTTCACCAAGTTTCTATTGATATCCTCTACTGATCAGCCAAGCCCAGATGCTGCAATGATTTACTTCGGAGCTGAAGAGCTTCAAAGGCTAACTGCACCTTTTACCACTGTGGAAGAAGTTGGTCAACCTAAGGTCCACATGGAGCCTAAGATTTATTTCGAGGGGGAATGGGGACTGATGGCCCAACAACTGAAACAGCCGGGACAGAATCTTCATTTCCTCAAACTTCTGAAGCTGAAGTTAAAGCCTTAGAAGAACAAGCTGAGTCTTGCGAAGCTGAAATGGAAGCTGTGGAAGGACCGTTCAAGATGTCCGAGGAATTGATCATCACAGATGCAATCCTAGAAATGGCATCTGAGGTGAACAGTGAGGACTTTCAGAATCTACCTCTATCCCAGACACCCTCTCTGCCTCTCTCACAATTAGTATCCACTATCCAAGAACCACCACAATCAAGCTCTTCAAAAGATAACAAAGGGAAAAGGAAGATGCCAATCAAGAAGAAGGAAGACTTCATGAAGAGGAGAAGATTGAGAAACTAAAGAAGAAAGGAAGACTTCCAATTGAGAAGTTGCTAGCTGCTAGTACAAAAGCAGCTGCAGCCAATCAAGAGGCTATCAATAATAAAAAGAGAGAAGATATAATTGATCGGTTCATCCAATTGGGAGCTGCCAATGAAGAAACACTCCTGCTACCACTAGAGGAGTTGGTGGAACTAGAAAAGGAAACCAGACTGCAACTTGAGAAACAACAAGAAGCAGCTAGGTTGGCCTTAGAGAAAGAGAAAGAAGAAGAATAGAAGGAGGCTGACTTGCAGTAGAGGAGAGTTAGGATAGAGTTCCTAATCTCCAGAGGCTTCAATCTTCAAGAACTCTCTCCACACGACAATGAAACAATCCTTTTGCTCTACAACAAAGAGCAGGATCAAATGGAGAAAGAGAGAAGAAAGCCTGCAAGAGAAAAGCTAAAGGAAAGGAAGAAGGAGGAAGAAGCAAAGACCACTGCAACCAGGAAGCTCAGTGAGAAGGCTTGGATGAAGGACTATCTGCGGGCTCATGGCTTCTCTAGAAGGCAGGTGGGTCCCATGTTAGAGAGGACACTCCAACGGATTGTCAGCGAATTCAAGGCTGACATCCGCTTCGGAAAGAGAAAAGAGATGTACAGAAGGGTAAAGGGGATGACCTTCACTGTAACTACTCAACCTCAACCTGATCCCTCACCCTTACCCTTCACCATCAAGACCGAGCCCTTCACCCCTGAACCACATCCTTACCCTCACCCGTCTCATCACCTCAACCACCTAAACTTCCCATCCTTCAACCTAAAACACTTCCCAGAACCACTAAACCGCAACCTACCCAACAACCATCCCCTCAGCCTTCTTAACATCTTTCTCTTGAGGAGTTCAAGGTAATCAAGACTAAGCTCATCAACTGCACAACTTTGAGCGAAGTCTCATGTGATGAAGATTATGTCAACACTACCTATGTTGATGGATCTTCTTGTTCCCTGATAAGAGATCAATTCCTTGATTTACCTAGAGGAACATTGGACCAGGCAGCTAGACTTCTAGGTCTCAACTCAGATCACTAAATGATGAAAAGAAGAAACTTAGAAGGAAACTGGTGACTTTACTGGATACTAAGAAAGAGGACAAGATTCCTAGTTAGTCTCTTGTTCCTAGAAAAGGAATAATCCGGTGGAGCTTCAATGAAGCTTCTTGCAACTTTGCTATTGAGAGAGAGAATGGCAAAGTCAACAGACTTAATGCAACCTCTCTATTACGCTCTAGCAGATTTGATATTGCCGAGTTAGCAGAGAAGCCATTCTATAACCCCTCCAACTCTGAAGCTGTTGCACTTATTAGAAAGCATCTCAGCAGTCTTCATCTAGCTGAGCTAACTGCAAATGCCAAGATTGAAGAAAAGTTGAGATTAAGAAGACAGGAAGACAAGGAAAGACCTCCTACCAAAGGCACTGCCTTTCTATAGATGGTAGAGGGTCCTAAATTGGAACCTATAGTTAGATGGAAATATGACTCTTTTCAGAGGGCAACAACAGAGGGTACATATCATCCAAGGTGACAGACTGGACTTCCTGTCTACCAAGGATTTGTACAAACTTCTCAGCACCACATCAAGGAAGAATAAGGAAATAGATAAATATCTACTCTCCTTGGTGCTGAAAGTTTTGAGAAGCAGAAACAAGTGAGTTTTTGGTAGCATCATGCTAAGGGGAGTTTGTTAGATCAAGAAGAGGTTGGTGCAACTAAAACCAAATCACTTACATAATTTTGTTGCTATATGCAAAGGCTTCCGAAGCTTAGCATGGAGCTTCCGAAGGTTGTAGAGCTCTTCCAAAGACAAAGTAAAAGATCAGCTTATGAAGACAAAACTCTACTTCTGAAGTCAAGAGCATACTTTTGAAGGTTAAGTCTTAGTAGAGCAATCAGAAGACTACTTCCGAAGTATGAAGAAAAGAAGAAGTTCCCAAGCCTTAGAAGAAGCAGCCTCTTCTAAAGTATAAATGGCTTTGGAAGTACTTGTTCTTCTGAAGCCATTTAACCTTCGGAAGACACTGCTATGAACCAGTGGACATAAGTATGGTCTCTAACACTCAGCTGCAGACCTCTGATACTGCATGGTGTTTTCTCAAAGAGCCATGCAGTTGACCATACTTTATTCCACTGTTTATCTTGTTATGATAGTACATGTTACTAACTTTAGTTGGTGACAAAAGGTAAGTCAGGGACATGTCCTGACTACCAAATCTCAGATAAGACTTTATCCGAGATACCTTAAACTATAGTCTTGTAGTACAGGCTTTAGTTATAGGATCCCAGCTGTTATCAAAGTATATCCGACTGTAGGTATTATTATATATAGTTTCTCATTGTAACTCAAAAACATAAGCTTGTAAGAGTCTTGTAATATTTGAGTTGAGAAGCAATATATGCAAGTACCTTGAAAATTACTTTGTGTGTTCTGTATTACTTACTATATTGTGATAAACTCTTATTGACTCTATCTTCATCCGAGTGTTGGTCAAGTGATTTTGAGAGAAAAACTAAGTGTTAAGTGCCCTTAACCGATCCTGCAACACCATAGTGAAGATTAGTCCAGATCTGAAGGCAAATTAGTGGATCATACTCACTATCAATCAATGATAGGTTCACTTATGTATCTAACAACCAGTGGGCCTGACATTATGTTTGGTGTTTGTGTATGTGCCAGATATCAAGCATATCCCAAGGAATCTCATATGAATGCTGTCAAGAGGATATTTAGATATCTTAAGGACAAGCTTGCTCTTGGATTATGGTATCCAAAGGAAGGAGACTTCAATCTCTATGCCTACACTGACAATGATTTGGGGGATGCAACTTCAATAGGAAGTCCACTTTTGGTGGTTGTCAATTTCTTGGTCCCAGACTGGTCTCCTGGCCATGTAAGAAGCAGACCAATGTGTATGTTTCAACAGTAAAAGCTGAGCATATAGCAGCATCAACTTGTTGATCTCAAGTTTGATTCAAAACCAGATGCTTGACTATGGTTTTAATTTCTTGCACACTGCAATTCATATTGACAACACAAGAACAATGTTTATCACAAATAATCCAGTTCAACACTAAAAAATGAAACATATTAAAATTAGATATCACTTTTTAAGAGATTGTGCTGATAATCAAATTGATTCAAGTTCATACTGACAATCAATTAGCTTATTTATTTACCAAGGCATTTGAACCTAGTCAGTTTGAATTTCTAGTTCAATCAATTGGCATGATTAACGTTGAATAAAATTTCAAAATTACAAAAACATTAAAATATCTACAAAAATTACATGATGCGATGAACTAGAATCCATATTCAACTGTGAAGCACTCATCTCAAAGTACTAGTAAGTACTGGCTTATCCAAGTGCATGTGTGTGTAGCAACCCAAACACACTAGGTAATGATTTATTTGAATCTCTTTCACCTACATAAGTTTCATCTCTGTTTTGCTAAGAAAAGACCCAATAAACAAGCATATAGTGCTGATGTCATGATCCAAAAGATTCCTAATATGGAACTCATCCTTTTAGGATGAATTATCAAAAGAATACATTCCTTATGAATGAATAAAAATAATCCCATTATGGATCACCTTCCAAATTAAAGTGAAAAAGAATCCCACTATGGATCAAATCATTAAAAGGATCAAAGTAAAAGAATCCCAATGAGGATAAGTGAATTTGAGATTTCATATTTTAAGTGACCTGGTTAAGAAAGTTATGAAAAAGTACTACCATGCATTACATAAGGGTGGTTGATCATACCATGCTGTTTAGTGTGAGGTACATGTTGAATATTCAAATTGATCAAAACATGATAAATACACATGCATTATAATTTAACCAGGTATAGTTTAAGAGGACAAACATACCTTCAATCAATAAAATCATAAACATGTGTATTTCACAAAAGGTTGAACTTGTGTAATGTAAGATTGATATCATCCCACGAAAAGTATACTTCCTCTTCATGTAAATAAAATAAAAAAAATCTTTTCAAAAATTATTTTATTTTCAAAAATTTTAAATCCTTAAAGTTTCTATCTCTGTATGGATATAAACTTTAGGGGGAGTAATTTACAATTTTGATCAATTTTGTATAGGTATTTCCTTTCTTAAAATTATAAAATCAAAAAGGAATTGACTGTGCAGAAGTTATACTATAGTATCTCAACTTATGTAGATTTCTAGAAGAATAAAAGTCCAAGATTAGTTAGAAATATAGGAAACATCACATATAACATACAAGTCAATCTTAGCAAGAATTAAGAATCTAACAACAACCAAAACTTCATCAGAAACAAGTCAAAAGGAAAGATATTTCTTCATAACAGTCAAAGAATCAGTAAAAAAATAGAGACAAATTAATCTACAGACATATTAGTTTTGATTAAGTTCAAAATTTAATGCGGGTAAGTGCAATGGTTAATACGAGTGAAGGTAACCCATGCATATAACCAATGAGAGTAAGTGTTTTTAAGTCATAAAAACAAAGTAAAACTAATGCGGACAAGTTAACTCTACCGCATTTGTTTCAATAACATGTACACAAAAGTTTAAAGTGCTGAAAACTTATGCGGACAAAGTGGTTCAACCACATTTCTTGATGAGGTTAACTTTTGTTCTGCCCTATCTTTTTTTGCAAATAAGTATATTCATCCGCATTTCCTAAATGAGGATTGAAAGAATTGATCTGCCCAAGATACATATTAAATTGATGTGGCTAATGTGATATGATCCAAGTCGGGTCATACCCAATAACAAGCTAGACAAGCACCTGCAATATTTGTTTATTGATTTGGTCAATTAAATAGATATCAACACTATATACATTTAGAAAATGGTTTTCTAAATGAAAGATGCATTTGAGAAATGAATAAATAACATGGGTTTATTTATTTTAAGAGAGCACTTTATATTGTTATTTAATAGGTTAAATAACATTATTTAGTCAATATAACATGTCTTGTTATTTGCCTAAAATACAAGTTTATTTAAAAGGGTTTTGATTAAACTTGTTAGAAATAAATTGTGTGTGGAAGAATTAAATGGGAAGCCCCTCATTGGAGCCCATCATTCTCGGCCTAATGGCTAAAAAAACACACCACCAAATGTTGGTGGTTGCTTAATCAATACACAAGACCCACATGCAAAAGGCTGCTTCTCTCTTCTCAAAATTAAGACTTCCTCTCTCCCTTCTTTCTTCTTAGAATTTTCGGACCAAAGAAGGCAGAAAAGAAGTAAAAAAAACTCAGCTGGAACAAGGTGTTCAAAGCTGTGAAAAAGTGTTGAGAATCCTAGCTTTCAAAGGTGCTTGTTGGTGGTTTGGGGTATAACTACTTGAGGTCTTCTTCCTTGAAGATTCAGCCACGTTTTCATCTTCTTTCACCTCAAGAAATTCGTTTTTGAGCTGCTACAAAGGTTGTATTTTCACCATCTTATGTTCATTTCTATGTATGCATTTTCGTATAAAGATCCATGGTTTGGGGTTTGCTTATTAAATGAGTTTAATAACCATCTTATTAACATGTTTTATAAACTTAAAATCCGCTGCGTTTTCATAAAAACAAGGTTATATGAGCTTTGATAAATATGTTAAAAGCCCTACAATGGCATCAAGAGCCACTTATACGAATGCATACATGTATTATACATGCTTGTTCACGGTTTTGTGGTGTTTGACACCACATACCCGTGAGTAAGTGGGCTGAAATGTTACCCCTTTTGATTTCTTAAAGATATTACTTTATGCATGTAAGGATCTTTAAAAATCTAGGTCATAAGATGTTTGTTTGTACGGACTAAACCCATTTGTTCTTGGTTTATGTTGGCCAAGAACATGGGTTAAAAAGGGGCTGCCATAAATCGTACATAGGTGAATATTTGGATATGTTGTTTTGGTTATGCATAACAAAGCCTTGACTTTGTAGATTGATTGATTGGTTGTCATGTTATATTCATTTGGCTATGTAATAATTTAATTTTGATGTTTCAAGTCTTGTTTTGTAATCTATTCATTCATATGGTTTGTAACAAATAGATTAGGAGTTTTTCCTTTACTAGAAAAATTGTATTAGGATACATATTTTGTAAGGATGCTCTAGATCAAGATAGGAAGAAAATGGACAAAGAGGATGCTTGAAGATGTGGATTCAAGTGGGAGTTCTTTTGTCAACCTTGTGTCATGTTCTTAACCCTTAGGACAAGACCTTTTGACACACTTGTTTTGGCTAAACAAGTGTGCTCAACTTAGTATGCTTTGTTATGCATATATGTATGTTTTGTTTATGTTTGGTTGAATGCTCATGATGATGTTTGTTTTGATATTGGATGTGATTAACAAACCGTCTATTAATACAAGCTATTAACAAGTAATTGGTTCTCAAATCATAAAGCATAAATAGAATGGTTCTATAAAAGGAGTTAATGGTTTGCAAAATAAAATGGGTTTTATTTAAAAGAACCAATAGGGTACCATATGGTTGAATGCATACAATCATATGGTACATAGACTTTTCTAAAACAAGGATTGTAAAATTGTAAATCCGTTTTGTAAACAAGTTAAACACCATCCTTTTACACAACACTTAGGTTACTTGCAAACTCTTAGTGGGATAAAGGTCACCTAACCACTTTGAGGGAACTTGTAACTTGAGGTGAGAATACCCTGTTTGTGGGATAAAGGTCACCTAACCACTTATGAAGTAAACTCACACGTGTGTGTAAGTAGGATGACTTGATTTGTAAAATATATTGAATGGATCACCTAAAATATGTTTTACAAAAGGTGTTGATGGGATAAACATGCCATCATAAACATAAGATGTTCTAACGATCCCATACCACTAGAAGTTGCAATAGGTTGCAATTGTCATTCATGACTACCTTGTTTATTTAAATAATGGGATAAAGGTCACCTAACCAATATTTAAATATAACGTTGGATTCTAAAATTTTATTTATTAATAGTCTATGAGACATAAAGGGTATTAATAAATGAAACATAATTATATCAACGATTACTAAAATGGAACTTTGTAAAATCTTGTAGATGGCCGACAACCACAACACTAATAACGATGTACCAAACCAAAACAACCAATCCCTAAGGGCGATCCTTCAAAGGGATCTTCTAACACCTAACAACTTCATGGATTGGTATCGCAACTTGAGAATTGTTCTCAAGCAAGAAAAGCAAGCCTACATCGTTGATGATCCCATCCCCGATGAACCTAACGAGGAGGATGTAGAGGCCTATAATGATTGGGTTAAATATGTGGAAGACTCCATCCAAGTCTCTTGCCTAATGTTAGCAAGTATGACACCTGACCTCCAAAAGGAGTATGAGCTCCATGGAGCTTATGACATGATCACTCAGTTGCGGGAAACGTTCCAGCAACAAGCTAGGGTGGAGCGCTTCAAAACGGTTCGAGCGCTTCATGCATGTCGGATGGAGGAATCCCAATGAGTTTCATCTTATGTTCTTAAGATGAAAAGCCACATCGACCGCCTTCAAAGGCTAAACTGTCCTGTCTCAAAGGAGTTGGCCACGGATTTGATCCTTAATGGCCTAACTAAAAAGTTTGAGGTGTTGTCATGAATTACAACATGAACGGATGGGACAAGAGCATAAATGAACTTCATTCAATGCTCAAATCAGCCGAGGCAGGAATGGGTAAAATGGTTTTACCCGTTCTCACCATTAATGAAGGTGGGAGAAGAAGAAGGTCTCTACCCCCTCCTAAGGCAACTGTTGCCAAAGGAAAGGGGCGCTTTGGGGGAAAGGGGAAGATGGTTGTTAGGGCGCAACCTCCGAAACCCAAGGAGAAGAAGCAAAAGGTTGCTGTAAACGACCCATGCTTCAAATGTGGTGAGATAGGGCATTGGACGAGAAATTGTCCAGTCTATCTTAAAGAGTTGAGAGAAAAGAGGGATGTAGGGCAAACCTCAGGTATTAGATACCGGATGTGGAACTCACATTTGCAATTTGTTGCAGGGGTTCAAAAGAAATGAGCATTCAAAAGGGGAAATAAGTCTCTTCATGGGCAATGGTGCAAAGGTTCACGTGGAAGCCCAAGGAGACTACATTTTGAAGCTTCCAAGTGGTTTGGAAGTCATTTTATATAATGTATTATATGCTCCTAGTTTGACTAGGAACATAATTTATGTTTCCCGTTTAAGACAATATGATTATGATTTCAAGTATGTTGGCAATGATATTCATGTTTCTTTAAATCATATGTTTTATTTTAAGGCTATACCTTGTAATGGTATTTATGAATTGGTTCATCAAAACACAACATATGATAGCTCAATATACCAAGCAACCACCAAAAGGCTCAAATTAGATTTGAGTGATACCTACCTTTGGCATTGTCGTCTTAGTCATATAAACAAGAAATGTATACAAACACTTCAAAAGAATGGTATTTTAAAAACAAATGAATGTGATTCATTTGATGTATGTGAATCTTGTTTACAAGGAAAAATGACTAAGGCACCCTTTAGTGGGACTAACGAAAGGGCAAAAGATTTATTAGGTATCATACATTCAAATGTATGTGGTCCTTTTAAGCCAATGACTAGGAATGGTGAAAGATACTTCATTACCTTTACCGATGATTATAGTCGCTATGGGTATGTGTACTTATTAAGGCACAAAGATGAAGCTTTTGAAATGTTCAAAATCTTCAAGAACGAAGTAGAAAATCAACTCAACAAGTCAATTAAAGTTCTCCGCACCGATAGAGGTGGTGAACACCTAAGTGATGTTTTTCAAGATCATCTTAGGAGTTGTGGGATTGTCTCACAACTCACTCCACCTGGAACACCACAACATAATGGTGTTTCTGAGAGGAGGAATCGAACCTTATTGGATATGGTTCGATCTATGATGGCAAGAAGCACATTGCCTCTATCATTTTGAGGTTTCGCTTTGCTCTCCGTGGCCCGTATTCTGAATATGGCCCCAACTAAAAAGGTGGACAAGACACCTTTTAAGATATGGCATGGAAGAGTTCCATCCCTATCGTACTTAAGGATCTGGGGTTGTGAGGCTTATGTCAAGACTCCCACCTCAAACAAATTGGAAGTCCGATCCACCAAGTGTATCTTTATTGGATATCCTAGAGATTCTATGGGATACTATTTCTATGATCCACTGGAACAAAATGTGTTTGTTGCCAGAAAGGGTGAGTTCTTAGAAACAAAGTTCCTTATGGAACGAACTAGCAGTAGAACAGTGGATGTTGAGGAGGATCAAGAACCACAGCCCGATGCACGTTTGGTTGAAATTGGCACTCAACATGAGGATGTTGAGGATGATCAAGCGGTTGATCAATACACACAAAACGTTCGCAGAAGTGGTAGAACTACTAATCCACCTGAAAGATATGGATTTTTCATGGATGAATGCTATGTGTAGATTCAGATGAACCAACCACATATCATGATGCAGTGTCCAATTTGGATTGTGACAAATGGCTTGAAGCCATGAACGTTGAGATGCAATCCATGTATGACAATCAAGTTTGGGAACTTGTTGTACCACCTCTTAATTCCAAAGTGGTTGGAAGTAAGTGGGTTTTCAAGAAGAAAACTGATATGCATGGAAACTTGGATACTTATAAAGCTAGACTTGTAGCAAAGGGTTTCACTCAAACTCAAGGGGTTGATTATGATGAAACTTTCTCACCTGTCGCGATGCTAAAGTCTATAAGGATATTGTTTGCCATAGCTGCTCATTATGATTATGAGATTTGGCAAATGGATGTCAAAACCGCTTTCCTAAATGGATATCTTGAGGAAGATGTCTATATGGTTCAACCTGAAGGTTTTGTCGATCTAAAACATCCTAATAAAGTATGCAAGTTAAAGAAATCAATCCATGGATTGAAACAAGCGTCAAGAAGCTGGAATCACCGTTTTGATGATGAAGTAAAGAAATTTGGCTTCATCAAAAACGCTGATGAGGCTTGCGTGTATAAGAAGGCTAGTGGGAGCACAATAACCTTCCTGGTATTATATGTTGATGACATACTACTATTTGGAAATGACATTCCAACCATGGAAGGTGTAAAAAACTGGCTTGGAAGTTGCTTTTCCATTAAAGATCTTGGTGAAGCCGCCTATATTCTGGGAATAAAGATCTATAGGGATAGATCAAGGCGGCTAATTGGTTTGAATCAAAGTGCATACATTGACAAAATCTTGAAAAGGTTCAAGATGGAAAACTCTAAGAAAGGTACTGTACCTATTCAAAGAGGACAATATTGAGTACGACTCAATGTCCAAGCTCAAAGGAGGAGCAAAATAGAATGAAGGGAATCCCATATGCATCTGCTATAGGATCCATCATGTATGCAATGATATGCACTAGACCGGACGTATCATGCGCTTTAAGCATGACAAGTAGATACCAGCAAAATCCTGGTGATAGTCATTGGATGGCTGTCAAGAACATTCTAAAGTACCTAAGGAGGACTAAGGACATGTTCTTGATCTACGGGTCTGGTGAAGAGGAACTCCTTGTAAAAGGTTACACAGATGCAAGTTTCCAAACCGATCGAGATGATTCACGATCTCAATCGGGGTACATCTTTATTCTGAATGGGGGAGCTGTTTCATGGAAAAGCTCAAAGCAAGAAGTCGTAGCGTTGTCGACTACAGAGTCAGAATACATCACTGCTTCAATGGCAGCACAGGAAGCTGCATGGCTGAAGAAATTCATATCCGATCTAGGGGTAGTCCCTTCCATTCAGGATCCCCTACAGATCTTTTGTGACAACGAGGGTGCAATTGCTCAAATCAAGGAACCTCGTGCTCATCAAAATACTCGGCACATTGAACGGAGATTCAACTACATCAGGTATGAAGTTGAAAATGGAAAGATATGTATTCGCAAAGTCCACACTGATAAAAACATTGCGGACCCACTCATAAAGCTCCTTGAAAAGGCAAAGCATGAAGGTCACGCTTGTGCCATGGGACTTCGATATTCCGATGACTGGGTTTGATTTTATATTTTGTATTTGGATATTGGAACTTATGTTATTTGACTAAATTATAGGCTTGTAATTTTCATTTGTTCTTCTATTTTAGCATGTTTAAATCCGTGAATAAATAAGTTATTCCAAACGTCCGTAGTCGATCATACTTGTGGGAACAACTATGAATGTAAGACTATAATGAACTGGGATTGGTTGATGTTCATAAGGTATGAGTATAGAGCAAGAGGTTGCTACCAAGGTTCATTGATATCTAAAGGATATAGATATTGGACCGACCCGCTCTCAATTATTTCTGCATGGAATCTTTGTGATTAGTCATAAGAGATATTGAGTAAAGGCGAATATCATTGTATCCTCAGACCTGAGATACATATTGGGTCTTGATATTCACCAAGTATTGTACTTTGACTTAGTTCTTTGCTGTTCTGAAATATTGGCAGTACATAAGGCTGAGTTCAGATATGATATGAGGTGATTGTGAGAAACGTATGTAGTCAAGATGGAATTTGTTCCTCTTATTCATTGAGAGTTAGATGTCTAAGGCCTGTTAAAGTTAAATCATCGGAGAATGACAATTCTGTGTCTCTTGGATTTAACATGAAATCTGTAACAAAAGGATAGATGATTGATTCACCTAAAACATTTCAAGTAAGGTACTTGAAGAGGATGATGTTATTGAATGGCACTTAGTCATATACATTAGGGGTAGCAAACCGTTGCTAGGCGTCATTTGCTGCTTGCATCAATCTTCTATGAATCTTGTGCAAGTGGGAGATTGAAAGAATTGATCTGCCCAAGATACATATTAAATTGATGTGGCTAATGTGATATGATCCAAGTCGGGTCATACCCAATAACAAGCTAGACAAGCACCTGCAATATTTGTTTATTGATTTGGTCAATTAAATAGATATCAACACTATATACATTTAGAAAATGGTTTTCTAAATGAAAGATGCATTTGAGAAATGAATAAATAACATGGGTTTATTATTTTAAGAGAGCACTTTATATTGTTATTTAATAGGTTAAATAACATTATTTAGTCAATATAACATGTCTTGTTATTTGCCTAAAATACAAGTTTATTTAAAAGGGTTTTGATTAAACTTGTTAGAAATAAATTGTGTGTGGAAGAATTAAATGGGAAGCCCCTCATTGGACCCCATCATTCTCGTCCTAATGGTTGAAAAAACACACCACCAAATGTTGGTGGTTGCTTAATCAATACACAAGACCCACAGCTGCTTCTCTCTTCTCAAAATTAAGACTTCCTCTCTCCCTTCTTTCTTCTTAGAATTTTCGGACCAAAGAAGGCAGAGAAGAAATAAAAAAAACTCAGCTGGAACAAGGTGTTCAAAGCTGTGAAAAAGTGTTGAGAATCCTAGCTTTCAAAGGTGCTTGTTGGTGGTTTGGGGTATAACTTACTTGAGGTCTTCTTCCTTGAAGATTCAGCCACGTTTTTATCTTCTTTCACCTCAAGAAATTCGTTTTTGAGCTGCTACAAAGGTTGTATTTTCACCATCTTATGTTCATTTCTATGTATGCATTTTTGTATAAAGATCCATGGTTTGGGGTTTGCTTATTAAATGAGTTTAATAACCATCTTATTAACATGTTTTATAAACTTAAAATCCGCTGCGTTTTCATATAAACAAGGTTATATGAGCTTTGATAAATATGTTAAAAGCCCTACAAGGATGACATCGACAGTAAAACTTTGTTGTGCATCAAAATGAATAAATAATGTGCTCAATCTCTTCTGTCATGATGATGTTTCAAAGTGAAGAAATGCAGACAAACTCATAGTTTTATGGCATTTGTTGATGTAAATATGAATGTATTCTATCATATTTGCTAAAATGTAGAAATGTTGATTAACTTTGGTCAATCTCATTTGCTACGGTGTATAGATGCTAACTAACTTGCTCTATCACATTCACTACAATGGATAAATGCTGAGTAACTTTTGGTCAAATGCATTTGCTATAGTCAACAAATGTTGTCAAGTTTTTATACTTCTGCATTTCTAATAGTAAATAAATGCTCATGAACAATTCACTTACTGCATTTGCTATAGTGATATTAAAAATCAACTGCATTTGTTCTGAAAGTTGTAAATGTTATAAAAGACATTAAATTGACTATTTAAACCCCTTCAACATGTCATTTAATACTATTCAAATTTGAGAGCCTCAAAAGTGTGATGAGTGTTCATCACTGTTCTTCATCCATCATCATCATCACCAAAAACCTTTGTTCATAGTTCATTCACAATCGATGTTCCATACTTCCGATTCTATACTACCATAGTTGTAAGGCCCCACTCCCGGGATGCTCACAGCTGGTCAATCATTGCACATAAAACATATAATTACATTAACTTACCAAAACATAGTAGAAGAATCATTTTAAACAACCATTTCATTTTGTATAAATAACCGCTTTTGCAAAATAATACAACATTCATTACAAAATATCATTTGTTTGTATTACAATGCAAAAACATTATATTTCTATCAAATGGATGCCATCCAAAAATGCCAAGTAGCTGCCCCGCACCATCCTCAGCAACATTTACCTGCCAACTGGAAAATGCATAAAAGTCAGCATTGCTGAGTGAGTTGTAGTTTTAGAAAAACATTACATTACCTTTCATTCATTAAAACATTTTCATTACTATCGCACGTGATCACACATCATACGTACATCAAGGTAATAGTTATGATCTTCATCATCCTTCGTTTCGTACATTTCGCACATTTCGCACATTTCGTACTTATCGTACTTTTCGTGGTCCTATCATGTACTTAACCCCCCTCTAGAGCACTAAGCAATTCATCTAGGGTTAAGCAACAAAGACCCCATAACGCACATATGGAGTGATCACTAGGACAGACTCCCCCTGTGTGTGTGAACTCTTATGACTTCGCCAAGATTGCACGCCGTATAACACACAATAATTAGTTAATCACACGGATTGGAGCAGTCACCAAGATTGAACTCTTACTGTGTGTATGAACCCTTACGAGTTAGCCAAAATCGCACGCTGTAGATACACACTGTTGAAGTAACAAATCTTAATGAGTTGTGAACCTTCTTTCATTTGCTTGCAAGGCTTTTCATTCATTCATTCATTATGTTCCACTTTCATTATCTTAAATCTTTCACTTTGTTAAGATAATACTTTACGTTCATCAATATAATCACACCATGTAAAGTCACGTCATTATACCTAGTACGGAACATAAGAAACACTTTTTTACAGCACATTTCCTTATAGAAAAACCGATCTTCCCGTTAAAACCTCTTAAAATCTTGGTCATTTAAATCGTATATTTAGTATGCATTTCCAACCCCAAACTAGTTCAAAACCTTTAAATCGGGGATCTAGAACTCACCTGGACTCGATGAGTAGCTCCTCAATCAAGCTTTCAAGATAAGGTTTACACTACACAACCTGCAGATTAGTTAACACTCAAAGAAGTTAATTTCTGCTTAATTTCATTGCTAATTTCGCTGCAAGATCAGCAGTTTCACTGCTATTTTTGCCAGCAGTTCGCCAGCAGCTTCGCCAGCAGCTTCGCCAGCAGCTTCGCCAGCAGCTTCGCCAGCAGCTTCGCCAGCAGCTTCGCCAGCAGCTTCGCCAGCAGCTTCGCCAGCAGCTTCGCCAGCAGCTTCGCCAGCAGCTTCGCCAGCAGCTTCGCCAGCAGCTTCGCCAGCAGCTTCGCCAGCAGCTTCGCCAGCAGCTTCGCCAGCAGCTTCGCCAGCAGCTTCGCCAGCAGCTTCGCCAGCAGCTTCGCCAGCAGCTTCGCCAGCAGCTTCGCCAGCAGCTTCGCCAGCAGCTTCGCCAGCAGCTTCGCCAGCAGCTTCGCCAGCAGCTTCGCCAGCAGCTTCGCCAGCAGTTCGCCAGCAGTTTTGCCAGCAGTTTTGCTAGTAGTTTGGCCTGCAGTTTCGCCAGCAGTTTCCCCAGCAGTTTTGCTGGCAATTTCACTTTGCCAGTTTCAGTGCTAGTTTCTCCCAACGTTCGCTGGAAAACCATGTCTGCGAAACTACCTGCGAAACTATAGTTTCACAGGAAGTTTCATAGGTTCACCGGACGAATACATAATTTTGCTAGACGAACCTGTTATTTTGCACAACATGCTGAAAATTACGAACCAACCCATTTTGACCCAAAACTTCAATCTCTTACATCCAAACCTTGGTTTATCACCCAATAAGCTATATCTAAGCTTCTTACATGTTTTCGTACATAAAAACGTGAGTTTTGGGCGAATCTTTGCCACTTTCAAAAACCCCAAGCCCTACAATCTGGGTTTACATCAAAAGCAATGATTAAATGATGTTTCTTACCTGGATTCTTGGTGTTTTCTTATTGTTTGGATGCCCACAAACACCGATCTTAAATCCTGAGATCAATCGAGCCTTGAATCTTCAATTCTCTCTACTTTCTCTCTCTACTCTCTCTCTCTACTCTCTCTCTAGAATGTGAGTTGCAAATGAGAGCTACTCAAGCTAATCTGTTCATATATACCAGGCATTCCCGGGACCTTAAACTTGTCAAACTCATAACCCGAAGAGTTAACTCAGTTTATAACCCATATTCACCTTATTTTCATTAAATGGTCTCGTCTAAGCCCACCCCCTTATTTAGGTTTCGTCCTCGAAACCTGTTTGTCACTGAATAGTTGAGGTTAATGTTGCCTCATCTCTTCCTAAACTTCCCAAGTGGACTCTGATCCCTTCCTGTGCTTCCACTATTCACGCACCAAGGGAACCACCTTATTCCTAAGCCTTTTCTCTTTGTGATCGATGATCACCACTGGTTGCTCCGCATAATTGAGCTATTCATCCACCTCGATATCTTCCAATGGTATGACCATATCCACCTCGACTAAGCACTTTCTTAAGTGAGATACATGAAATGATGGATGAATTCCACTTAACTTAATTAGCAACTCCAACATATAGGCCACCTCTCCTACTCAAGCAATGATTCGGAAAGGCCCTGTGTATCTTGGGCTCAACTTTCCCCACTTCCTAAACCAAATGATGCCCTTCCAAAGTGAGACGTTCAACATAACTCTGTCACCCACTAGGAATTCAATCGGTCTACGTCGTTTATCGATGTACGACTTTTGTCTATCTTTAACTCCTTTCATAAAGGCTTTTATCGTTTCTAGCTTCTCAATTGTAGCCTCGACCACCTCGATGCTCCTTAACTCTTTATAGCCAATGTCACCCAACAAGCAGGTGTTCTACATCTTCTACCATATAACATCTTATAAGGAGGCATACCAATGCTGGCATGATAACTATTGTTATATGAGAACTCAGCTAACGGTAAGTGGTCATCCCAACTTCCTTCAAAATCAATGAAGCATGCCTGAAGCATATCTTCTAGCGTTTGAATAGTCCTTTCTGACTGACCATCTATATGGGGGTGATTAGCCGTGCTGATATGTAACCTCGTCCCCATAGCATTGTGAAATCTCTTCCAAAACTTGGATATAAACCGAGTGTCACGATCCGATACAATAGACACCGGTACACCATGGCGACTTACAATCTCCTTGATGAATAGATCCTCTAGTCATTTACAGGAATGCGTCTCTCGGATCGGTAGGAAGTGAGAACTCTTCGTCAAACGATCAACTATCACCCATATGGCCTCATACCCTTTCACAGTACGCGACAACTTCGTAATAAAGTCCATGGTGATATGCTCCCACTTCCACTCGGGGATGTCCAAAGGTTGGATCTTCCCATATGGCTTCTGATGCTTCGCCTTCACTTGCAAGCAAGTAACGCACTTCCTCATGTACTCCACTACGTCACGCTTCATACCCGGCCACCAATAATCTTTCTTCATGTCTTGATACATCTTTGTGGCACCAGGATGAATGGAGTATCAAGTCTTTTGAGCTTCATCCATAATCTTTCCACGTGGATCCCCAAAACAAGAAATCCACATTTGTCTGAATCGGGTTCGAACACCGAGTGTGTTTTCACCTAATTCCACGACTAGACCTCTCATTCTTTCACAGTTAATATGATCTTCCTTCAACGCCTCATCTTGAAACTTTTTGACCTATGTCATCACATCAGAGGTCATAATCAACTGATAAGCCTTCACCCAAATCAGCTCGGGTCTTTCCTTTCAGCTAAGGGCATCCGCCACCATGTTCGCCTTGCCCGGATAGTAATGGATCTCACAATCATAATCCTTTATAAGCTCCAACCATCTCCTTTGTCTCATGTTCAAATCCTTCTGCTCGAAGAAGTACTTCAAGCACTTGTGGTCAGTGAAGATTGTGCACTTCGTCCCGTATAGGAAGTGCCTCCAAATCTTTAGCGCAAAGAACGCAACTTCTAGCTCCAAGTCATGAGTAGGATAGTAAAGCTCATGAACTTTCAACTGTCAGGATGCGTAGGCTATAACTTTTCCTTGCTGCATCAAGACACATCCTAACCCCGAGTAGGAAGCATCTGAAGAAAAACCACCAAATCTTCGCTTCGATCGGGTAATGACAAGACAGGAGCTTGAGTCAACCTCGCCTTTAACTCCTCAAATGCCTTCTCTTAAGCTTAACCTCATAGAAACTTTACATCTTTATGGGTCAACTTCGTTAGTAGAGAGGCTATCTTAGAGAAGTCTTGAATGAATCTTCTGTAGTAGCCCGCCAAACCCAAGAAACTATGAACCTCGGATCGTGTCTTTGGTGACTCCCTTTGCATCACCGCCTCAACCTTTGCCGGGTCCACCATAATCCCCTCAGGATTCACCACATGACCCAAGAACTGAACCTCACATATCCATAATGCGGACTTGGATAACTTGGCATACAACTTCTCCTTTCTCAACATCTCCAACACCTCTCGAATGTGACCGGCATGCTCCTCCTTAGTCCTCGAGTAAATCAGGATATCATCAATAGACACAATCACTAATTTATCCAACATCCGCCAACAAACTCGATTCATCAAGTCCATAAAAGCAGCTGGCGCGTTGGTCAAACCAAAAGACATAACGAGAAACTCATAGTGTCCATAACACGTGCGAAAAGCTGTTTTAGGAATATCTTGCTCCTTAACCTTCTGATGGTAGCCAGATCGAAGATCTATCCTTGAAAACCAACTGGCACCCTGGAGCTGATCAAACAGATCATCAATTCTTGGTAAGGGTACCGATTCTTCACTGTCAACTTATTCAGCTCACGGTAGTCGATACACATCCTCATACTACGATCCTTCTTCTTCAATATAAGATTGGAGCACCCCAAGGAGAGATACTCGGTCTAATGAACCCCTTATCCAGTAACTCCTATAGTTGCTCCATCAACTCCTTTGTCTCAGTCGGAGCCAACCGATACGGTGCCTTAGCAGTAGGTTGGGCACTAGGTATCAAGTCGATCTAAAACTTAATCTCACGATCAGGTGGCACTCCTGGTAAGTCTTCCGGAAACATATCTGGAAAGTCACACACCAACGGTACATCAAAAAGTTGTGGTGTTGGCGTATCCACGTCCTTTACTTAGGCCAACTAGGCACTACATCCACGCCTCATGCACTTTCCCACCATTGCCATTGAAATCACCTTTGGAATAGTGGTAACTCGATCACCATAAACCGTCACCAAATTCCGATCAGGTGCTGTTAGTCTAATCATCTTCTTGGAACACACAATGTTCACCTCGTAGTCCGCCATCCAATCCATTCCAAGGACTACATCGAACCACCTAAGGTCTCACAAATGGTCTAACAGGAAACTTATGACCTTCTAATTCAATGTCACAACCTTCTATCATCTCAGAAATCCTGGTAGACTTACCTATGGCAGTTTCTACATCAAAGGGCTCATCAATACTTCTACTCCTAATGGGTAACAAAGCACAAAAAGTAGTAGAAATGAAACACCTACTAGCACCGGAATCAAATAACACATATGCAAGAGTTTAGTTTACTAGAAACGTACCTGACACCATATCAGGGTCCGTCCTAGCCTCCTCCCGAGTCATCGTGAAAGCTCGGGCACTTGCCTTCTACCCTTCAATTCCTATCTTCTTCGCTCAGATGGCCATTTTCCCCACAGTTATAGCACCTTATAGCACCACAATCTCTAGCCATATGACCAGGCTTCCCATATTTGAAGCAAATGTTTGATCCCCATTTGCATTCTCCCGAATGCTCCTTCCCGCAGTTACCACATTTCTTCGACCCTACACCTGATGTGACCACACGTCGGTCACCCACCTTCGGCACCTTATTGTTTGGAGCGGCTCTGCCACGTCGAAACCGTTTCCCATTCTAGTTTCGGTCACCACCAGCCTTCTTGTTCACCTCAGCCACCACCACCTCTCGATCGTCATACAGTCTTCCCGCTAGATCGACCGCCGACCTAAACATACTCGGTCGGGCAACGATCATGAGCCTACGGATATCCGCCAGCAAGCCCTGGATGTACCTCTTAATCTTTCATGAAAGAGGCGTCAAATGATCCGGCACCAGCTGTGCCATCTTATTAAACATCATGGTGTATTGCTGATGTGTCATTGTCCCACCTCTAGCTGTATGAACTCCCTTTCCATCTTATCCATTTCTCTATGAGGACAGAACTCCTCAATCACCAACTTCTTCAACTCAGACCACCTCATTCTTCCAATTGCCCGACTACCCTCGGCTTGGACAATATTTTCCCACCAACACAGAGCCGAGTCCACAAATTAGTGGGTAGCAAACTTCCCCCTCTGGTCCTCTCGGCACTCGCTGATATCAAGTACAACCTCCATCTCTCTCACCCACCGGTGAGCAGCAGCAGCAGTTCCATTTCCATCTTTGAAATGCCCCGTTGCATTTCATATAAATAATTGCTTTGGCAAAATAATACAACATTTATTACAAAATATCATTTATTCAAATTACAATGCAAACACTATATTTCTATCAAATGGATGCCATCCAAAAATGCCAAGTAGCTGCCCCGCGCCATCCTCAGCAACATTTACCCGCCAACTAGAAAATGCATAAAAGTTAGCATTGCTGAGTGAGTTCTAGTTTTACGGAAACATTACATTACCTCCAATTTGTTAAAACATATTCAGTACTATCACACGTGATCACACATCATACTTACATCAAGTAATAATTATTATCTTCGTCATTGTTCGTTTCGTACATTTCACACGTTTCACACATTTCGTACTTGTCCCACTTTTCGTACATTTATTATCTTTCACTTCTATCTAGGTCCTATCCTGTACTTAACCCCCCTCTAGAGCACCAAGAAATTCATCTAGGGTTATGCAACAAGGACCCCATAACGCACATATGGAGTGGTCACTAGGACAGACTCCCCTGTGTGTGCGAACTCTTATGGCTACGCCAAGATTGCATGCCGTATAACACACGATAATTACGAAATCACACGTATTGGAGCAGTCACCAAGATTGAACTCTTACTGTGTGTATGAACCCTTATGAGTTAGCCAAAATCACATGCTATAGACACACACAGTTGAGCTAACAACTCTCAATGAGTTGTGACCCTCTTTTCATTCTCTTGCAAGGCTTTTCATTCGTTCATTCATTATGTTCCACTTTCATTAGCTTAAATCTTTCACTTCATTAAGATACTTTACGTTCATTAACATAATCACACCACGTAAAGTCACGTCATAATACGTAGTAAGGAACATAAGAAAGACTTTTATATAGCACAGTTCGTTATAGAAAAATCGATCTTCCTCTTAAAACCTCTTATAATCGTGGTCATTGAAATCGTATATTTAGTATGCATTTCCAACCCCAAACTAGTTCAAAACCTTTAAATAGGGGATCTAGAACTCACCTGGACTCAATGACAATCAAGCTTTCAAGATAAGGGTTACACTACAGCCTGCAGATAAGTTAACACTCAAAGTAGTTAATTTCAGCCTAATTTCGCTGCTAATTTCACTGCAAGATGAGCCGTTTTGTTGCTAGTTTCACTAGTAGTTTTGTTGCTAGTTTCGCCAACAATTTCGCTGCTAGCTTCACCAGCAGTTTCAGCAGTTTCGATGGCATTTTCATTGCCAGTTTCACCCAACTTTTATTGGAAAACAATTTCGAGGGAAATTTCATAGCTTCGCCGGACGGATACATAATTTCTCTAGATGAACCTATAATTTCGCAGAACGGGCTGAAAATTATGAAACAACCATTTTGACCCAAAACTTCAATCCTTTACATCCAAACCTTGGTTTTTCACCGAATAAGCTATATCTAAGCTTCTTACATGTTTTCTTACACAAAAACGTGAGTTTTGGGCAAATCTTTGCCACTTTTAAAACCCTAAGCCCTAGAATTCGGTTTTATATCAAAAGCAACGATTAAATGATGTTTCTTACCTGGATTCTTGGTGTTTTCTTATTGCTTGGATGTCCATGAACACCGATCTTAAATCCCGAGATCAATCGAGCCTTGAATCTTCAGTTCTCTCTACTTTCTCTCTACTCTCTCTCTCTAGAACTAGAGTGTTGAGTTGAAAATGAGAGCTGCTCAAGCTGATCTGTTTATATATTCTAGGTGTTCCGGTAGCTTAAACTCGTCAAACTCATAACCCGAAGAGTTAACTCATTCTATAACCCATATCCATCCTATTTTCATTAAATGGTCTCGTCTAAGCCCACTATTATTATTTGGCTCGCTTAGACTTTATTCTGGGCATTACAATAGTATTGAAAAACAAGGTGAAAATCTTTGAGGTATATGACCTAAAACCATTGGACCTCCGAACCTTTGTTGAACTTAAAACTCTAGGTCAAGAAATAATCATCAAAATTAACATCAAATTGAGGAATGATAACCATTTTCCACTGCAATGAACTTGTTAAAGATGAAGATAAAAACAAACAAGTTCTTTTCATAATCCTAGTTCATTGCATGAACAAGGAAAAGCAAAAACTAAAAATAATGAAATCAAAACGGATTCCAAGTATTTAAAGATGTTTAAATGGGAAAAAATCATCACTACAAACATGAAAAACACAATAAAAGTGGTCATTCATCAGAAACTCAAGCTAGGTCAAATTCCTATAGAAAAGTACTTATGAACACACAATTTTGACCAACAAAAGTTAAAACAACACTTCTAATAATTATTATTGAATTTTCTATTTCATATGCCTTTAATGCAGGTACAATGAGACCTATCATCTATGAGAACTTCTATAAGCTATTTATGGGATACCGATGAAGTTATAGAGATTAATGGTGTGAAGACTCTATGTGGAAGAATCACCAATGATCATACATTGGCAATCACTAGATAGATTGTGAGACATTGTGTATAATTTGGTAATGATGCCAACACTCCCTTGGAATTAGAAGATGAAGAAATCATGACTTTCTTTGCAAACATTGGATATGAAGGAGGTTATGAAGGAAAACAGATTGTGAAAGGATTGGTTGACTTGTAATAGAGGTTCCTCATTCATTTGAACCAATGTCAAAGAGGAAGTGTTAAATCTAAGAACACTAGGTCTAGATCATTTTGTATAGGCTTAGAACTTTAATCAATTCATTATTTAATCAATTCTTTCATGAAAAGAATAAAATCTGAACTTGGAATAAAACTTAAATGAGGAAATTGGAACTCGAGCACTAACTTGGTTGTAGGGTACATGAGTTTTTCAAAATATAAACCTTCTTGTGCACAATTGTCATAAAAACAAAGTCAACAAGGTCCAATAGCATTAAATGGTTCTATTAGTTGATTAGGACCATACAATCAAAGAAGTTTCAATCTTGGCATTTTCAGCATTAGCAGAAGATACAATGCATTTTCGGTGTCAACAGAAGCTACAATGCATTTTCAACATCAATAGAAGCTACAATGTGAAACTTAATACAATTTGACTATCCGTAGATTGGTAAAATACGGATAAGTTAATGTTTTAAAAGCATAATCTAATTTCACAGATTAGGAACTTATGAATATTTTTTTATACTTCATCAAAAGTCAGTTTTTTAATTCTAAGTCATCCGTAGTTGATCTTCGGAATCCATAGAAGATCTATGGAAGCCTAGATGATCTATGGAATCCGTAGAATATCTATGGAATAACTAAAAACTAAGGAAACGGTAAAAAGGATAGAGGGTCCCACATCATTAAATAAATGAATTTAATGTGTCCAACTGAATATAAAGATGTTTTTGACTTAAACGTTCATTATTACTTTTCAAAGCACTTTTCAGACATAGAAAAATGCACTCAACAAACCTTTTCCCCATTCACAAACATTCAAAATTACCAAATCAAAACCTCAAACAAACACATAATCTTGAACTCAGATCACTGGTTTAAAGATGACTAATCGATTTGCAAAAGAGTATAATGTGTGTGCAATTCTTTTATGGGTTTTGTAACAAGATAATCAAAGCTAGTTCAACCATTTTAAACTTATAAAACGCAGCGGAAGAATGAGTTAAACATGTTATAACATTCTGAAAATTTTCCAGCATTTGAAGCATAAACAAAACCCAAAACAAGGATCAACAATATATGTGAAATACTATGCTATCAAACAAAACATCAACCAAAAAGGGGGAACAAGAAACAACCTTTCTTGCACTAGATGTTGTAGATGAAAAGAATGAATATGGTGATGACCTTGAATGTCTAGCCTTCAAACGAGAAGACCTCAAGCTTGTATACCCACAAGCTTAGCAAACACCTTACTTGTTAGAAAGTAAAAACACCAAGAACAACCCTTATAAAACCCGAAATCTACAAGTAGCTCTTGAAGGGCAGCCAACAAAACGAAATTTTCAGCTCTCTTCTTTGCTTGTATAATTCGAAAATTCAGCTTGTTTTGAGAGAGAGTCTTATGTGTGTGTAGATCAAGGTGTGTTTTTAGAGAAAGTGTCTTAGTGTGAGTCTTCTAGTCTTCCATAAGACAAGACAAAACCCCACACTTTCACACCCAAGGGCGGCCGGAAAATCCCTTTCAAAAGGGTTTCCCCCAATGTAGTTTCTATAAAATTACACACTTAGTCCTTGATTTTTATAAAATTAAAACTTCTTTTAATTTTATAACAATAACACACTGTTATTTGTTATTATTTTAACCAACTTAAATAATAAAACAAATAATCTCTCATGAACATAACAAACATACAATATTGTTCTTTTACAAAAGTATTGTATTAGAAAACCAATTTTCTAATTGGTATTAATATTTATTTGTTTGATCTTATCAACAAATAAATACTTTTTGGTGTTTGTATAGCTTGTTATTGGGTATGACCTAACATTGGATCATAACGTACTAACCACATCAATCTTGTATGTGTCTTGGGCATATAAGGTCCAACATTCTTAATGCTGATGACCCTGTATCAGAAGGGTCTGGAGACATCATCAAATATATGCAACGATCCAGGCTCTTCTATGCTTTACCAACACAACATGTGATTCATCAAGCACATGTAATAGATTTCAAGAATTCTGCATGAATAGAGGAGGATGGAGAATCAAATGTCATTATGGCAGATGTAAGGAATGAGCGCTTAAGAATTGATGAACATACAATCAGAAGGGTATTAGAGTTGGGAGTTCAAGAAATAGGTCATCCAAACATCTTTGTACATGGGTAAATTGAGAAGATATTCTTTTGATGGGATATGATGGTTACTTTGAAAGAGGAGATATCAAAAAGAGGAGATTGTGCAAGCCCTACGGGTTCTTATGTCATGCTTACCTTAAGTGTATCTCTAATAGGAAGTCCATTTTGGATAGAGTTTCAAGGCACATCTCTTCTGGAATCATAGGGATCTTTGAAGGAAGAACGTATAACTACTAAAAGTACACTTTTATTGTTTATGTGATCAAATAAGAGTAGAGAAGGATGACAAAATGTTCATGTTTCCAAGGTTCCTCCAACTAATCATTAATGTTGAGTTGCCTGGGATAGAAAGATTAGGTGATGTCTTTGTACAAGCGCATCTGTGAAGATCTGTACCGAACGAGATCAGTGGGAAGTATGAAGGAGAAGACATGCCCATGTTTGCTCATGTGGTTGATACTAATGCAAACATCCCAGCAGAGCTGCTATAGGAAGAACGTCAAGACGATACATCTGATGATGATAAAGAAGCACCACCTTCTCCTCCCTAATCACCCTTACATCAGCAATTTCCACATCCTCAATCACCACCACACCATTAATCACCCATTCACCAACACTCTCAATCACCCATATACTAACCACCTATGAATCCAAGGATCGCAATCAGGAATTATCAGTGTTAGAATGGAATCAAGTTAATGATCGTGGAATGATCATTAACTGTTGTTTAATTGTGTTATGAATAAATATCAAATCGAGCAAAAAATTATGATGACGAACACAGTGATATGAACATAATAAATAAGCAAACAAGATTTGATTCAAAAGTAATTCATTAAAACTGATTAACGATTACAAATGAATAAAGAATGAATGCTATAAACAAGTACTGTTTTGATCGGGTTAATGTTGATGATGTATTGATGTGACGCATACTAGGCTTTGTGATGGATTGATTCTGTGAATCGATGTGATGTTTTCTGTTTGCCGTGGTATTGCTCGTTCATCTCTCTCTTGATGTAAAACCTAGCACTCATATTTATTGCAATTTATGTTTCTATCAAGAAAACACTAGATCTCTTGGGATTCGAAATTGTCTTATTAACTTGTTGACTGGTAACACTTGTATTATTTAAAAAACAAATGTTTGGACTCTGTAGCTGCATTGTCTTCCGTAGGTGATTGTTAATCCGCAGGTATCTTGTTCTTCCAAAGGTACTTTGTTCTTCTGAAGCTATCTTGTCATTTCGAAGATACTTTTTTCTTCCAAAGATACTTTGTTCTTCCGGAGATACTTTGTTCTTCCGAAGATATTTTGTTCTTCCAAAGATACTTTGTTCTTCCGAAGATACTTTGTTCTTCCGAAGATACTTTGTTCTTCACTTGAACTTCATAGCTGGTTCTTCATCCGCAGAAGATCTTTCGGATGATTGTTTTTATAAGAAACATATCTTCGAAAGAAATAAAATGTTCATCCGTAGATGTTTCTTACACTTATTAATTTCAGAAATTGACCAAGGATAATGTTTTACCTACAATCATACATATATCAACACACATATGGATTAATCTATATACACAATGCATACATCAAAATAATGAATTACATATATTCATTACAAGAATTGATTACTGTTCTAAGCCTATACAAAATGATCTAGACCTATTGTTCCTAGATCTAACAAACTCCCCTTTAGACACTTATAACAAGCTCTTCAAACCTAAAAGCTCCTTGATTCTTGACACCATCCTTTTGTTGAAATAAGATAGTGTATCATTTTGATAATCATATTTATAATTGATCTCCATTCAACATATCTTTTGTAATGTCTCAAAGCTTAATCCTAGAATATCTTCTTTTGTTGTTAGAGTTTCCATAACATTTTGATTGTTAACTATTTCTAGCTCATCTTGTTCTCACATTCTCAGTTTAGCTACTTCCTTGATATCAGTTCCTTTCAACAACCCAACCTTATATCTTCTTCTTTTGTATGCTTTTACTTGCAGTTGTCAATGACTTGCATGATATGCAAGTACACGCATAAGTCATTCTAAGCTTGATCATCTTTGAGTATTAGGAAGAACTTATCATGTAGATAAGAAGTGTAGCTTAGATGCAGAAGTTTAATTTCAATAGGATCAAACAACCTTATACTCTTAGCTTTCTTCTTGTCTTCATTCTCATCAACACCTGTCACACCCCAACCTTGACGGCGGAAACGTCGAGATGTGAGGGTTACGATTGTTCACAGCCACATAACGCTATTTGTTAAATCCAAATGTATTAATCATAAAATTGAATTGCAACATTACAAGCAAAAGTTTCAACAAAGAATACATCATGTACAATTGCTACAAATAACATGATCATCCATTTTATCTCTAGGTTCAATCCTAGATGTGATAAGCTTTAAAGAGTAGAACACATACTTGAGGTATTCCTGAAACATGTTAAAAATAAAATGTCAACATAAAAATGTTGGTGAGCATTCCATAGTTTTCAATACATAAGTATATAAAAGATGGCAATTCAAGTCATAAGTTAGTGAATAAAGTGATTAGGGATGTTATGAACAATGCAACAATCAAACCTCGACAAAAGTTTTACAAGTCTCAAACGTTAAAAGTATATACGATCAGCTAAGTGTACTCGGATAAACCAAGCAGGCTTGTCTTACCCATAGATCTATGACTTCGCTGGGCTAGCAATAGTTAATGATTGTACATATAACGCCATAACATGGTAACCAAAAGTTCAACTAACCACAACTTTACAAGATGAATTGCCATAGGTTTACAAGTCTCAAATAAGTTTACAAGTGCAATGATAATATGTTAACATGTTTCACCCCAAAGTGTGAAAATAAGCAAAAGGGGTATGGAAATACTCACATGGATATATGCATCACAAGATGATATAAAAGATTAATGTAACATCCAAAAGATAAATCCAAAGTATCCATTACAAGGCACCTAACATATGCATTACAAGTTTAAGGTTAATAATAAGGTTAACGTTCAAACAAGGATTAGGGTTTCAATAGTTTTACGGGGTTTTTGATAAGTAACAATTTATAAAGTAATTATTTTACATTTTTAATTCATTAGAAGAATTATATATGTAAATATTTTAGAAATGAACCTAAATATAACAAAGTTGGAGTACAATATGTAATTATATTTTTCTTGGTAACAATATATTTGTATTTTATATAAAGATGTGAAATAAGAATAACATTTATACTAAAGTTTGTAATATTTATATAAAAATAAAGTCTCATAGCTTAATAAAATAAGCACGTTTTAAACAATAATTTACTTGTTATTTGAACATTAATGATTTAGTGAGTTATAACGATATTCAATGTCTATTTTATAAGAAAAATAATTAAATATATTATTTGAGCAAATAACTATTTAGTAGTTAAACAATATTTTAAATTTAACTTATGAGAAATAATCTAAATATATTATTTGAACAAATAATGATTTAATAAGTTAAACAATATTTAAAATTTATTTTACCAGAAATTGAACTAGTTACATCATTTGTTTAAAATAATTAATAATAATTTAAAATATTAAAATAAATTTCAAGAAATTAGCTAGATGATTTTAAAAATATTTGAAGTTTGTAAAAGTTATTTTTATAATTATTATAAATTTTCCATAATTATTTTAAGGCCAAAAATCCTTTTAAAAAAAAGATGAGGCTGCCGGGTTCGAACCCGGGACCTCATGGATGTGGGGAGACGCCTTAACCAATGAACCAGGCTTCCAGCCGCGTTAGAATTCGCATTTCAATTGTTAAATGCATACATAAACAAAACCCCCAAATTCAAAGAACCCTAGGATCAACTCTGATCAAATTGAACCTCAATTCAACAATGATTACTAAAATAAACATGGGGCTTTGATTCCCCAAGTGAAATCGAGTATATAACAACGTTTAATTACCCGTTTCGATTCAAATTGATGATATGAACAATTTAAGAACAAGTCGCGGCCGCAGGTGCACGATTGATGCGTGATTGATGATGGTAACCCAATTAAACTCGTGGGTAGCTTCTAATGATCACTAGTACTAAAAACCCCTTATCAATTTCAGGTAATAAGGCTCTGTTGATGGTGTTCGAGTGTGCACAGGTCGCGGTTCAAAGAGCTTTGATTATGCCAATCTATGTGTGTTTCATGTGTAATCAAGAGTTGTGAATGATTAGGTGTAGTTAGGTAGTCGTTTAGGTTCATTTAATCTAAAGATTATTACGGTTTAATGGTCCAACGGTTCGGTGGGTTAATTATTTCGGTTTCTCATTCGATTACACCCATAACCGATGATTAAAGACAACTAATTGATGCATTCAAGTTCGAAATAGGCGAAGGAACGATTTGGAACGGTTTTTTTGGAATTAAAACGTTACATTTTGGTGGTTTAAACGTTGTCGGCGCCGCGCCGGAGCATCGCCGGCCGGCCGCCGGAAAATCGGGGATGGGGGAAGTTTATGTATAATTTTCACATCTGGCCCCTGCGGTTTTAAAAGTTGTCTTTTGAGTATTAAAGTTTTTATTATATTTTAATTAGTTACAATTTAGCCCTTGAAGTTAAAAAAAAAATATTATTTTATGCTAAAGCTAGTTAAATACAAGTTTTAAAATAACAATACTTATATTGCTTCTAATTTTTTTTTCAAGATTACTCTTAATATATTATTATTATTAATCTTATTATTATGATTATTATTGTCATTAATATTATTTATATTATTATTATTTGTGTCACTATTATAATAATAATAATAGGCATTACTTTACTTAAGATTATTAACACCTTAAATTTTTTAATAATAAACAAACATTATAACACTTTTAATGTTGTTATTATTATATTAATTTGCTATTCACCATATTAATTATTAAGCATAATAAATCCTCAAAGTTTCAAAATAAAAAAAAACATAAAAGGTCTTTACATGTATTAACAAAGTTAACTTTTAAGTTAAAAAAATACAAGATGTTACAGTCTCCCCAACTTAAAAGAATTTCGTCTCGAAATAAGAATGAACTTAATGAACAACGGAATTGAATGAAATGTGAGTGTTCAACGAACAGTATTTGACGTTTGATTACAGGTGGCACGCTTCACTTTATGGAATCTTACAAGATCCTTAACATAATAAGCGCGAGTCGTTTTGAGATGAAACGCTAGAAAAACGAGTTACCGTGGTACCTTAGATTTATAGGTCACAACTTCTAGAATATAATTTCGTAGTAAAATGATGTCTAGAAATCAATAAAGGACCAACAATGATAAGAAAGGTTGACCGTCAGGGTTTAAGAATCCCAAACGTCACTATATGAAATGCTCTTAACGCATATCTTGTGTGTATGTATCTCTCCTTTGACCAATCATCGGTCTATGAATAATACGATATGCGAAGATCTTGAAATAAGTTCACGACGATGGTTGGGAACATTATTAAAGGTAGAAAATGAATTGATCATCCAAATTAATGATCGATGTTTACGACATACCACGGTATACGACTATCTAAAACCACTACAAGTAAATTTCTCGACCCGTTATCCCACATGAATCAAATTGAATTTTAGTCAATCGGTCTATAGTGCACCAATTTTCATCATGACAGCTAAGATAAGAGGCACTTAGTGAGTGAAAAGTTAAACAGAAGATCCATAGGATCACAAATGTTAGGTCTTGTCATATGTGAAGGTAAGACACTTGGATACATACCAAGTTACGTCTTGTCCTTTATGCCAAACCCATGACTACAAGTTACGAAGGTTATGAACCTCCACGTCACAATGTAAGTAATAACGAGTCTCGTTAGTCAAAACCAATATAGAGTTTTAAAGATTTCCCAAGGTTAAGGGTTCAAAAGTGATTCAGAAGTAACACAAAAAGTAACAATAAGACATGCATTTGTAACCATGTTTTTCAAGGTAACAAATTTCCAAATATAGATTGCATACGTAATTCATCAAACCCATAAGTACAGTCGAGAACATTCGTATGACTAGAAAGACATAACCCTAAGTTGATAATGTCATTATTTAGTAGAAAGATTGTTTAAGAAGACTACCATCACACCAGCATGTGTTGATGATATCTCAAAATGAAAGTTGATAATAGGGAGTAAATGGTTTGATATAGCTAGATCGATTCAAAACATAAGGATAAAGGGAAAGAAATCAATTTAAGAATTTAAATGCTCCAAGCTTGAAATCAAAATCAACCTAGAGCGATCAGGTCTCCTTTCAAGTTCAGAGATCATGCTCTGGCTTGATAGGTCGAAACACTAACATTGTTTCACCCTACAAGTTAGTACATGTTTCTCGTCACTTGATTACAAACTTGGTAAGTTGAAGATCAAGAAATGAGAATAGTCATCAAGGTGTGGTTTTCACTCCTAACTTGATGGTGTATTCCCAGGTATGACCACTAACTTACCAATCAAAAAGTTCGATCCCAACTCCTTGTTGAGGATCCACAGAATTAAGATGAGGTAACTCACCATTAAGGTAAGGGAAATCACTCCCATCTCAACGGTGAAGTTTTACAAAAATAAAATATAACAAGATGAACTTCTTCATCAAAATCCAGAATCCACACTCCTACTTTGATGAAGTCGTCTCACTTGAAAAAACACAATTCATAAAGATGATATTATCATCAAGGTATGGATTTCACGCCTAACTTGATGTTTGGATTTCATAATAGTAAGAAAACAATCGAAGATTGACATTTGTCACCAAAGTACGGGTTTCAATCCTATTTTGTGAGATCATGTCATTTGTGAAATGCCATTCCAAAGAAAATAATTGAAGTCAATTTTAGGGATAAATCACCCCAATCCAGAGGATGAAATTTTATAAATCACAATTGAAAACTATTTACCGAAACGAATAGAGAATCATCAAAGTAAGGGAATCACCCCTGCTTTGATGGGTTAGAAACATTTAGGAGATATGAGTGTTCTTAGTCATAGGTTGGTTTGCAAACACTTGCATCTCTCACGGTGCAGATGGTACGGAGTTTGACTTGACATTGAAAAGAAAATAATATCAATTAGAAACTCGGAAAATTTCAAGTTACATCAATATGAAAAAAGGAAAATCATGCTAACAAGCTTAAGATCAAAGTTCGTGATAGCGGAAATTTGTTATGATGGTGTTCAAATCTTGAATAATTTAAATCAGGAAGGCAAAGTCAAGGACAAGAATGATTCGACATCATAATGAAGATGTGAACATTCGTTTCACAACCGAAAGGAATACATGGACTTCTCAAGATATGAGATCAGCCCTAACTTTATTAAAGACATGCGTACTTATAAGCGATCACTCATCACAAGGGTTTCGAGTCAAGTAAATGGATTCAATGATCGAGTCAAATCACCATTTACACTTTGCCTAGACAAAGTATCCCGAGATGTAGGAATTCCACCTATAGCATTTCATGTTCTTAGCTATGGGACACATCCTTATGAAGACTTGAGAACCATAAGAAACAGTTTAAATTTTTGAAGACCATTCGGTTTAGATTCCCAATATCTTTGGATATATTAAGAGTCATGCACACGTTGATCAAGGTATAGGAATAGATACATGAAACGCCCAACGTGTAGCGATGTTTAAATGTAGGAGTTGAAATGTAGAATGGGTTCAATATTAACAGGAACATTATATATGTTAAAAATGAGAAGATATTGAACTTTGGTGATAAACCAGTTCAAGAAAATCAAGGATTTTTAAGATACAAAGAGGATGGTTTCATTTGGTAACACATTACCATTTGGAATCGTTGACACGTCAAGGTAAATTGACCCAATTGCCATAGAGAGTTGTGTATGTTGACCATAGTTTATCACTCATCCCAGAAATCCCCAGGTAAGCATAACTAGTCTCACAATGAGATTTATACGATATGCTTGCCTTAGCCCGAAGGCCTTTTGCCAGGAAATCCAGAATACAGGTGTCTATGTGTCACACAAATTTCTTTGGTTTATGAAATCAAAACCTTGATGGGATTTTCATAGATTAGACATAGAGTCTAAGGAATTGAAGCCAGATGATAAGTGTAGATTCCACATGTCGTTAAGAATAAGTTTAGGAAGTTCATTTGCCGGGGAGAATCAAAGAGTTAAAGTTAAGTTTAGGGAGACAAGTAACTAAGTTTAAGCATTCATAAGGTAATCCTATGCTAAGGCATCAAGTTGCACAAAAGGCATAGCATTATGTAGCATGCAAACAACATGTAAGCACAAAGGTATAAGGATCTTTCTATGAGGTTCATGCAACTATAGTCTAGGTCAACATTTCTAATAACCTAAATCCCTATAGTTATGGGCTCTGATACCAATCTGTCACACCCCAACCTTGACGGCGGAAACGTCGAGATGTGAGGGTTACGATTGTTCACAGCCACATAACGCTATTTATTAAATCCAATGTATTAATCATAAAATTGAATTGCAACATTACAAGCAAAAGTTTCAACAAAGAATACATCATGTACAATTGCTACAAATAACATGATCATCCATTTTATCTCTAGGTCCATCCTAGATGTGATAAGCTTTAAAGAGTAGAACACATACTTGAGGTATTCCTGAAACATGTTAAAAATAAAATGTCAACATAAAAATGTTGGTGAGCATTCCATAGTTTTCAATACATAAGTATATAAAAGATGGAAATTCAAGTCATAAGTTAGTGAATAAAGTGATTAGGGATGTTATGAACAATGCAACAATCAAACCTCGACAAAAGTTTTACAAGTCTCAAACGTTAAAAGTATATACGATCAGCTAAGTGTACTCGGATCAACCAAGCAGGCTTGTCTTACCCATAGATCTATGACTTCGCTGGGCTAGCAATAGTTAATGATTGTACATATAACGCCATAACATGGTAACCACAAAAGTTCAACTAACCACAACTTTACAAGATGAATTGCCATAGGTTTACAAGTCTCAAATAAGTTTACAAGTGCAATGATAATATGTTAACATGTTTCACCCCAAAGTGTGAAAATAAGCAAAAGGGGTATGAAATACTCACATGGATATATGCATCACAAGATGATATAAAAGATTAATGTAACATCCAAAAGATAAATCCAAAGTATCCATTACAAGGCACCTAACATATGCATTACAAGTTTAAGGTTAATAATAAGGTTAACGTTCAAACAAGGATTAGGGTTTCAATAGTTTTAAGGGGTTTTTGATAAGTAACAATTTATAAAGTAATTATTTTACATTTTTAATTCATTAGAAGAATTATATATGTAAATATTTTAGAAATGAACCTAAATATAACAAAGTTGGAGTACAATATGTAATTATATTTTTCTTGGTAACAATATATTTGTATTTTATATAGATGTGAAATAAGAATAACATTTATACTAAAGTTTGTAATATTTATATAAAAATAAAGTCTCATAGCTTAATAAAATAAGCACGTTTTAAACAATAATTATACTTGTATTTGAACAAATAATGATTTAGTGAGTTATAACGATATTCAATGTCTATTTTATAAGAAAAATAATTTAAATATTTATTTGAGCAAATAACTATTTAGTAGCTAAACAATATTTTAATTTAACTTATGAGAAATAATCTAAATATATTATTTGAACAAATAATGATTTAATAAGTTAAACATATTTAAAATTTATTTTACCAGAAATTGAACTAGTTACATCATTTGTTTAAAATAATTAATAATAATATTAAAATATTAAAATAAATTTCAAGAAATTAGCTAGATGATTTTAAAAATATTTGAAGTTTGTAAAAGTTATTTTTATAATTATTATAAATTTTCCATAATTATTTTAAGGCCAAAAAGCCTTTTAAAAAAAAGATGAAGCTGCCCGGGTTCGAACCCGGGACCTCATGGATGTGGGGAGACGCCTTAACCAATGAACCAGGCTTCCAGCCGCGTTAGAATTCGCATTTCAATTGTTAAATGCATACATAAACAAAACCCCCAAATTCAAAGAACCCTAGGATCAACTCTGATCAAATTGAACCTCAATTCAACAATGATTACTAAAATAAACATGGGGCTTTGATTCCCCAAGTGAAATCGAGTATATAACAACGTTTAATTACCCGTTTCGATTCAAATTGATGATATGAACAATTTAAGAACAAGTCGCGGCCGCAGGTGCACGATTGATGCGTGATTGATGATGGTAACCCAATTAAACTCGTGGGTAGCTTCTAATGATCACTAGTACTAAAAACCCCTTATCAATTTCAGGTAATAAGGCTCTGTTGATGGTGTTCGAGTGTGCACAGGTCGCGGTTCAAAGAGCTTTGATTATGCCAATCTATGTGTGTTTCATGTGTAATCAAGAGTTGTGAATGATTAGGTGTAGTTAGGTAGTCGTTTAGGTTCATTTAATCTAAAGATTATTATGGTTTAATGGTCCAACGGTTCGGTGGGTTAATTATTTCGGTTTCTCATTCGATTACACCCATAACCGATGATTAAAGACAACTAATTGATGCATTCAAGTTCGAAATAGGCGAAGGAACGATTTGGAACGGTTTTTTGGAATTAAAACGTTACATTTTGGTGGTTTAAACGTTGCCGGCGCCGCGCCGGAGCATCGCCGGCCGCCGCCGGAAAATCGGGGATGGGGGAAGTTTATGTATAATTTTCACATCTGGCCCCTGCGGTTTTAAAAGTTGTCTTTTGAGTATTAAAGTTTTTATTATATTTTAATTAGTTACAATTTAGCCCTTGAAGTTAAAAAAAATTATTATTTTATGCTAAAGCTAGTTAAATACAAGTTTTAAAATAACAATACTTATATTGCTTCTATTTTTTTTTCAAGATTACTCTTAATATTTATTATTATTATTAATCTTATTATTATGATTATTATTGTCATTAATATTATATATTATTATTATTTGTGTCACTATTATAATAATAATAATAATAGGCATTACTTTACTTAAGATTATTAACACCTTAAATTTTTTAATAATAAACAACATTATAACACTTTTAATGTTGTTATTATTATATTAATTTGCTATTCACCATATTAATTATTAAGCATAATAAATCCTCAAAGTTTCAAAATAAAAAAAAACATAAAAGGTCTTTACATGTATTAACAAAGTTAACTTTTAAGTTAAAAAAATACAAGATGTTACAACACCATTCTTTAGTCTTCTCCACATATCCCCACTTAGTTATGGCAAGAGTGTATTGATTTCCTTCAAAGACTTTGATGGTAGCTGTTTTTCTATTTGTGTAACCAACCCTCTGTAAGAATTCATCATAAACCTATGTAGAGGAGTTGGAGTTTGATCTTCTTCCCGTTTAGAGTCTTTGCTTGTGTCTTCATCTTCCTATCTTGCTTCCTTGAGAACATCATCCTTGAACTTAGTTTTCAACTTTCCCACCAACACAGAGAAATCTCTTCCTCTTGGGCTTATTGGGTAGTTGGAGATGATTAGGCTTTAAAGGTCTTTAATATCAGCATCACGCAATAACAAGATTGATTTAAGTACGTGGATGTATTCAACTCTCCCAGATACTCATTTGATAAGTGCACAGCCCCACTCTGGATAAAATTTCCAGGCCATAATCTTGTTTTCCTCAGCAGAAGTGGGAGTTGTATTATGATCAAACAACTAGATTAGAGAAGATTTTCCATGAGTAACCTCTCTCACAGTTGTGCCCAATGGCCATATTTTTCTAGGAATTACCACTTTGTGTCTCTGATGAGTTTTTTCTTTCCTTTGTGTGGATCCTGACTTCAAACTGTCACTAGCTTAGCAGGAGTCTTCATTTGATGTTCATGAATGGGATTAGGGGCTTCAGTCCTGAATCTTACTCCTGTTTCTAACTCCACCTTCATACATGTTCCATCATTCTCCTTAGCTCACCCACCTTTCTTCCCTTAAGCTCATGCAATTTATAGTTGTGACCCTGTAGCCACATTTCATATTGTATTTATTAAGCTTTGTTGTATCCCAGTGACCGAATTTTTTCTTGATTTTATGAATAGATTGAAATGTTATGAAAGCTTCATAGTCATAGTTAGGGATCATGAATCTAGCAAGCTCAAATTATTTCAGTAGATCCTTCATTTTAGTCCCATTCATCCTCTCAACATTCACAGTCTTCTCATACTTCACCGACTCTTTGAGTTGTTTTTCTTGTTGAAGTAATGCATCAATCACTTCATTGTTGCATTGTTTATATTCTCTTAATTTTTTTATTCTCGATTCTTGTTTTATTAGCTCATCATCCTTTTCTTTTATCACACCTTCAACTCTTGAATTCTTTGCTTTCTTTGTTTGATTTGATGACCAGTTTGTATATTTAGAAACAGATAACTATTCTTCACAGGAATGTCATCTTCACTCAGGTCATCTTCATGATAAGAAATTATATCAACATAGTTTCCTTCTTCTTCCCCTTCTTCATGTTCAGCAGCTACATCATCATTAATTACATCAACACGAGTTGCACTAGCTGAGCTTGAGCTAGACTTAATACTTTGATATGCCTGCTCCTGATGAGGTTGTTGTTGTTGTTCAATGAATCAAGAGATTGGCTCGGTATCACCAGTGTACACATTATTTATGAGACTAACTCAGTCTTACCAGTGTAATGCGGTCATGTGAATGATGTTCAAGAGTTGGAGGTTGTTGATGAATGGGTGATAAATAGTGTGGTGATTGATGATGTTGGTGTTTGGGTGATTGATGGTGTTGGTGAATGGGTGATTGATGGTGTGGTGGTGATTGTGGATGTGAAAATTGTTGATGTAAAGGTGATTAGGGAGGAGTAGGTGGTGCTTCTTCATCATCATTAGATGTATTTTCTTGATGTTCTTCCCATAGCAGCTTTACTGGGATGTTTGCATTAGCATCAACAACATGAGTAGATATGGGCATGTCTTCTCCTTCATACTTCCCACCACTCTTCTTTGGTACCGATCTTCCCAGATGCGCTTGTACAAAGACATCACCTAATCTTTCTATCCTATACAACACAACATTAATGATCAGTTGGAGGAACTTAGAAACATGAACATTTTGTCACCCTTCTCTACTCTTATTTTGTTATATAGACAATTGAAAATGTACTTTGAGTAGTTATATGTTCTTACTTCAAAGATCCTTATGATTCCAGAAGAGACGTGCCTTGAAAATCTATCCAATCCAGCTTTCTATTTGAGATACACTAAGGTAAGTGTCACATAGGAACCAGTAAGGCTTGCATGATCTCTCCTCCCTTTCATAGTCACCATCATATCACAAAAAAAGAAATATCTTGTCAATGTACTCATGTACAAAGACTTTGTATGACCTATTTCTTGATCTCCTAACTCTAGTATCCTTTTGATTGTCTGTTCATTAATTCTTAAGTGCTCATTCCTTACATTTGCCAAAATGACATTTGGTTCTCCATCCTCCTCTATTTTTGTAGAATTCCAGAAATCAATTATGTGTGCATGATGAATCACAAGTTGTGCTGTTAAAGCATAGAAGAGCCTGGATCGTCACATATATGTGATGATGTCTCGACACCCTTATCAACATTAAGAAATGCACACACATTATGCTCTTTTTCAAATCGATTAGCCTTCTTCAAACTAGTGATCTAATTCAAGACTATGTGTTGTTTGAGGTCTTGATTTGGTAATTTTGAATGTTTGTGAAAGGGGGGAAATGGTTTGTTGAGTGCGCTTTTCTAGGTCTGAAAAATTCTCTAAAAAGTAAATAATGAATATTTAATTTAAAAACTCATTTATACTCACTCGAACACATTAAATTCATTTACTTAATGATGTGGGACCCTCTATCCTTATTACCGTTTCCTTAGTTTTTAGTTCTTCCATAGACATTCTATGGATTCAATTGATCATCTATGCTTCCGTCGATCTTCTACGGATTCGTAGACCAACTAAGGATGACTTAGAATTAAAAACTGACTTTTGATGAAGTATAATTTAAATTTTTATAGGTTACCAGTCTATGAAATTAGATTATGCTTTAAAAATATTAACTCATCCGTAGTTTACCAATCTACGAATAGTTACATTTAGAAGTTTTTGTAGCTTCTACTGATGCTGAAAATGCACTGTAGCTTCTACTGATGCTGAAAATGCACTGTAGCTTTACTGATGCTGAAGAAAATGCACTGTAGCTTCTAGTGATGCTGAAAATGCACTATAGCTTTTGCTGATGGCACAATGCCAAGATTGAAACCTCGTTGATTGTATGGTCCTAATAAACTAATAGAACCATTTATTGCTATTGGACCTTGTTGACTTTGTTTTCATTACAATTAGGCACAAGAAGGTTTTTATTTTGAAAAACTTCATGTACCTTGCAACTAAGTTAGTGCTTGAGTTCCAATTTCCTAGTTAGTTTGATCCAAATTCAATTTTTATTGTTTTCATGCATTAAATTCTCCCCTTAAATTTGTGATTAATGTTAAGATATTGCATTTGTTATAAATTTATGAAGTGATTAGCATGAAAGGCACATGACAGTCCAAAAGTTAAAACATCCTAAGTTAAAAAAATAAATAAAACAAAATAATAGAAATATTATATACAAGCATATAAACACATATAATGGGATCATACTATGACACTAAACTTCTTCCTATTAGATTTCATTGATGAAGTGTGATCTGATTCTAGTCCTGATTTCAAGTATGTTTGAAAACTTATATTCAAACAAGAATATTATATCAACTAGGCATGCTATTTCTCATGTTTTAATATTTATTAGAGATTAACTATTATGGGATCCATATTCAACGCACATTAGAGTTTGTCCTCCTTTAGTGAGTCAATTCATGACTTTTCCACAATTAGACACTATGTACATTAAGTTATAAATTATATCTTGAGACAAGTTTGATGTCTTATTAATGCTTTGTTGCTAAATCATTTTAGATAATATACAATTGATCATAATGGATTCGTTAAAAGCTTGGATATGATCATCATCAGGTCACCAGGTCTTTACTTTCGTAAAACAGAGATGCCTTTAACCCAGGTCTTTGTTTGCATAAAATAGAGGGATGATGAGGGTTATACTTTGTACACCAGTTAGGTATAGAAGTACACCAAGGTGTTCATAATCCTTGGTCTTTGTTTACACAAAAAGAGGGAATATGATTTGCAAAGATACAAGTTATAAGTGTTTTACATAGTGTGCTTGAGTGACTAAGTTGATCACATCAGAATAAGACTTACATTCTTGATCCTGAAAATGAAGTTTCCCACAGATGGTCACCTTTTCATTATGTTAGGCATGCACTAAGGGTCGTTTCCACTAAAGATGAACCTACTTGCATATCAAAGTACTTTTGATCAAATTTAAAGCAAGTTAATTACTTGGAAAGTAAGCAAAGGCATAGTGTACTATCATTTCCCAAACATATGTCATGCTGAAAAAAAAAGAAAGACAATAGTTTTGTATATTTGTGTAGTTTTTCTAAATGTTTTTGGATTTTATAGATTACAATTCACAAGGACAGTCACATGCTTTTCTTTGTTATTGATGATTAATCTAAGTTAATCATGCCCAAAGACGCAATTAGAAAATTAAATCTAACTAAATCAAATATTTTAGTGAATAAATCAGCAAGCTGATTTGTTGTATCCATTTTGATTAACTGATTAAACCCTTTTTTGAGTGCTCAGAAAATGGTATATGATTTCAGTATGCTTTGTTTTGCTAAGTTGAACTAGATTTGAAGTGATAAACATAGCAGCTGAATTATCAATATAAATTGGGGTTTAATGGAAATTGTAACCATAATCAAGCAATTGGTTTTGCAACCAAAGTACTTATGAGCAACCAGCAGAAACAACTATGTACTCAGCCTCAGCTGTGGATACAGATACATATGTTTGCTTCTTGCACTGCCATCAAATAAGTCTGGGTCCTATGAATTGACATCCACCAGTTGTGGATATTTTGTTGTTGTTGCATCCTCCAAAGTCACTATCTGAATATGAGTAAAGAATGAAATCACCATTCTTTGGATACCAAAGGTCAAGGGCGGGTTTCCTTTCAGATATCTAAAGATTCTCTTGACAACATTAAGATAAGACTCTTTTGGATCAGATTGGTACCTAGCACAAACACACACAACAAACATTATGTCAGGTATGCTAGTAGTTAGATACATAAGTGATCCTATCATTGATCTATACAATCTTCGATCAACAGATTTTCCAGTGGAATCAGGCACAATTGTCAATTGTTGAAGTAGGAGTTTTGTATGATGATGTATGAGCAAGAATGTATTTCTTCAATATTTGATGAACATACTTTCTTGTTGATAAAGATGCCATCTATTTTCTGATGAACTTGGAGACCAAGGTAGAAAGCTAATTCTCCTATTGAACTCATTTGCAATTCGAATTACATCAACTCTTCAAAGTTGACACATAATCTCTTGTTGGTTGATCCAAAAATATTATCATCTACACAAATTTGAACCACTAAGAGATCTTTATGTTCTTATTTGACAAAGAATATCTGATCAATAGTCCCCTCTAATATCCATTCTTGAGCAAGAAAGATGATAATGTTTCATATCACTTTCTTGGTTTTTGATAAAGACCATACAACACTTTGTCCAGCTTGTATACCGTATGTGGATAGTCAGGATCTTCAAGACCAAGAGTTTGAGCTACGTATACCTCTTCATCAATTTTCCCATATAGTAAAGCACACTTGACATCCATTTGATAGATTGTGAATTTCTTATGAGACATAGGCTAGGAATACTCTTATTGCTTCAATTCTTGCAATAGGTGCAAAACCTTCATCATAGTCTGTCCCTTCCTCGTAAGTATATCCTTATGCAATCAGCTAGTCTATCCCATATAGTTTTGTTTCTTACAATGATACCTCTGTCATCTAGTTTGTTTTCGAAGAGCCACCTTTTCCTAATTGGATGTTGACATTCAGGTAGATCAACTAGATTCCAAAGTTTCTACTTCTTGAATTGTTGAATCTCTTCCTGCATAGCCTCAATCCAGCTATTATCTTTTAGAGCAGCTGTGATGTTTGGAGGAACAATTGTAAAGAAAACAGTGAAATTAAAGATGTTTACAGCTCCCCCTTGGCTTTTTATTGTTTTTTCATTAAGATCTCCAATTATGTTGTTTATTGGATGCGACTTATGAATTCTGGTTGTCGGAATAGATTCAACTGGAATAGATGATTCAATGTTGGTCATATTTATTGATGTAGATGGATCTAGCTGAGATAATGAATTTATGAAGTAATCAAGGAGTTATTCACATTCATCATTGGAAGTAGATGATTTTCTTCATGAATTTGTACATCAGCTGCATTGTGGGTATCTTCCGCAGGAACTTCCATTGAAGTATTTTATGCTTCCGTAGGAGTTACAGGAACATCTACAGATGGTATTTGTTGAACATCTCCTGAGGCATTATCCTTATCTTCAAATGTAGGATGCTCATCTACGAATGTAGAGTCACTAGTTGTTGATGAATTATTTCCATCTGAGGATGTAGCTCCGTTGAACTTGTGCAGCATTATTGTCATTATTGGTTGTTCCTTGATTTATGATACTTGATGTTTGTATTCTTGGAGGATTAACTGATAAAGATACTTCATTTAGATTTTGAGGAACAAATGGATAATATGTATCATTAGATCCTACATTATTCAAATAACTAGAGTTAAACGAGTTTGTTAGTGCATCTATATCAAACAACCATGATGATCCTTTTATAGATTTAGGAAATAAGGATTCAACAAATGACACATTAGGAGTTTCTTCCATAATGTTTTATTATGGAATGTAAATCCAATATGATTTAGATGTTGAAGAGTATCCAACAAAGAAACCATCATATGCTTCTCTGTAAATTTTCTTAATTGTAAATGTGTGTTTAAAACAGATACATGACACCCAAAAGCTCTAAGATATCCTATGTAAGGTTTTCTTTTAAATAAAAGCTCATAAGGTGTTTTATTGTGTTCTTTAACAATTAATGTCCTATTTTGAACATTGCATGTTGTGTTCTTTCTTCTTTTAGCAACTCCATTTTGTTGTGGAGTTCTTGGTGCACTAAATTGCCTAGCAATGCCTTTATTCCTGTAAAAAGAATCTAAATCAGCATTAACAAATTCAGTCCCATTGTCACTCCTGAAAATTTTAACTTTTAAATCGAGTTGATTCTCAATCTTGATGACAAAGTCCATCTATGTTTCTGATGTTTCACTCTTTTGCTTTAAGAAAAAGACCCATGTAAATCTAGTGAAATCATCCACTATCACTAAAGAGTATTGCCTTTTTCCAATGCTCATCATATTGGTGGACCAAAAAGACCAATGTGAAGCAATTTGAGTGGTATAGTATTGGTATCGATAACATTGGATTTGTGTGACACTCTTTGTTGTTTTCCTTTATAACATGAAGGACAATGATTTGAACAATAAAACACTTTCTTTAGAGATCCAATGAGTAGGTCATTTTTCACCAACTTATTCATTTTCTTCATGTTGGAATGAACAAGCCTTCTATGACACAATTGAGATTCATCTTGTGATGACTTAGATAGCAGGAATGTTTCATTGCTTATGAGTGTTGTTGTTCATATCCAAAACATAGGTGTTTCCTTTTCTTGATGCTTTAAGAAGGATCTATTCTTCTAGAACTGAAAAAACCTGGCTTAAGAATGTAACAATTAATGTTATGAAATAATGTGCTATAATTTTGATCATAAATTTGAGACAAACTCAACAGATTATACTGTAAATTTTCATAGTAGTTTACTTTCTCAAATTTGAGCACACCATTAGTTACCATACCTTCATAAACTATTTTACCTCCTTTCTTGTCCCCACCAATTGCTACATATGAGGCACTTTTATGCTTGATGTCATGGAGAAGAGAATAGTTTCCTGTCATATTCCTGGAACAACCACTGTCAACATACCACTTATTGTTAGCTCTCCATGATTGTTCCTGCACACTTAAGAAAACAATAAGAATTGACAACCCAAGCCTTAATGATCTTGGGTTTGCCAACAGTGTCTAAAATTGTTACTCCTTGAATAAGTCTTGAAGTTTTAGTGTTAATTTTAGTCTTAATTGATTCATTCTTTGTTGTTTGTGGTCAGGATGAAACTATTGAAGATGAGATTGTTGAACTTGGTTGTGGTTTCTTACGCTCTTCTTTATTCATCTTATCTTTCATGGTTTGTTGCTTTCGTTTTGATAATGAATCTTGATTATTGAAAGTTTAATCATCTTTTGATTTTGAATGAGGTACATGAATCCCTTTTCAAAATTATCAAAGAAAGCATCATTAACATTTGTTTCTTTATCACTCAAATCCACCCTTTTGTGAGGTGTTTTGGATTGCTGAAATAATGTTCTTTTCTTTAAAGGTTTATCATCGGTACATTTTTCTCTTTGGTTTTGGTTTTGGGTTTTGTTTTGCTTCTTTGTTTTTGAATCTTCTTGACTTTTAGTGGATTGAGAGTCTGTTTTGAGCCTTCTTAGATTGTGAATTCTTTGTTCTCTTGTCATGTTTTTCTTGTTGAGATAACATTCCTGAGTTGAATGGTAATTTGTGTTGCAAATAACACAATGTTTGTTGAAGTAGCAGTCAAAGGTCACGTGATTGTTCATATTGAAAATAAAACAATAGTTGCTCAAGTAACAATCTTTAGTATTGTGATTTTTCATATCTCACCATTTGCAATATATTTCCTCTGATTCTTCATCAGAATGGACTGCTTTATTTTTCTTAGTCAGCTTTTGAAGCTTCGATTCTTTTTGTAGTTGATTTTTCCTTGCCTTTCCCTGGCATACTAGCAAGGGATTCTTGTTTATAATTTACTGATTTCTGCTTCTTGGAATTCACCGCTTTCTGGTTTGATTTGTTAGTTGTTGCTTGCAGGACCGTTGAGGGGTATGCACTTACAACACAACAACACAATGAGGAGAGTTGCTAAGAATACTTAACAAATCAAATAGTGAAACTGGTTAACCTCTTGTAATGATACTAAGAACACAAGTAATTATGAGACAGAACAAGATAGTAAAACACAAAAGGAGTTGGTTTTCAAGATTGTAGTATCTTTCTTTCTCAAGTTTATTACAAATATTACAAAGCACAATTGAAAGTTACAAGTACTTGAGATACATATACTACATCCTACAGCCGGCCATACTTTGAAGGTCAACTGGATACAATTGACTAGACACAAACAAAATCAATTGTAGAGTCAAAAGGCAGATTGCCTTTGACTACTGACTATGACATGCCATAGCTCATATCCTAATATTACAAAAAGGATAAATTACATGAAGTAGAAAGTTGCAGACTCAAGACCTCAATGTACAGTTACTAAAAGCATGGACCTTTTCACCAACTTATGTAAGTTGGTGACTTTATAGGGTTGCAGCAAAAAAGGTTCCAACTTTATGTAAAGTACTCAGATAAATCATGTATCATAAAGTCTTTAGAAGAAATCTATCTTCAAGTGTTGGTTTCGGAAGACTTTGCCTTTAAAGCTTTGGAAGACTTCTTCTTTGGCTTCGGAAGATATTGGCCTTGGCTTCAGAAGATTTCAGACTGGTGTGAAACTTCCAACGTATTCTTCTTCAATGCACTTGTGCATGCATGTAGGAGACTTTGAGTGTTTGAGTTGCATCAACCTTTATATTAATCATTACAAACTTACCCTAGGCTGATGCTACCAAAACACTTTGAAGACTTCGAATATCAACAGTCCTTATTATGATGATGACCATCCCTTTCTTTATGAGATGATCAGATTACTCAGACTCTCAAAGTGTCTTCTCATGTCAAGAAGATCATGTAGAGGCAGATTGAACATGTCTTGCCACGTGTAGACATTCTCAATGCCTTGATCTCTGAAGATATGCCACCTTTCTAGATTTGTGGTGTATGTCCAGGACATGATGGTCTTCCTGATACTAAAGGAGCTGTTTCAATGGGAGATGACAGAGAATCCTCTCGTTACACATCCTCAGGATGTTCTGACTCATCTTGAGGTTCTAAAAAGGATGCTTCTTTCTTCTTCTTTCTCCTTTTAACTGAGAAGACTGGCCTAAAGCACCTGCTTTATCTTCTTTGTCTTTCTCAGTTGGGTCTTCCTCCTCACAGGTTTAGAAGAAGAGGGAGCTTGATCCTGCTATGGATCAGAAGATAAAGCTTGCTTAGTCCTAACATGAGGTTGAGGTTGTTTTGTCTAACGTGTTCAACCTTAACCTCCATTTCACGTGGAGCTTGACTTAGAGGGGAGTGTAAGTCTTTTAGCTCTCCACTCTTGATATTCTGCTTAATTACCCTGATATGCTCATCCATAGTGGATAGAGACACAGGGCCAAGTCTCCTTCCGAAGAATCCATACAGCTTCAAGAAGCTCATCATCCTCTGCCTGTCTGCAGACTTCTTTATACTATTCTTGATGATGGCTCTTGACTTTCCAACCTCTTCCCTTAGTTTCCTTTTAGTGATCTTTCTTCCTTGACTATCTCAAGTTCAAGTTGTTTGAGGTACTCAACTCAATATAGTCATAGGATAAGGGAAAAAGTGCGTGTGCCTGATAGAGTGTAAGGCCCCATCCCCGGACACTCATAGCTGGTCAACCATCGCACATAAAACATATATTTGTATTAACTTACTAAAAACATGTAGTGGAAACATTTAAACATCCATATCATTCCATTATAATAGCTTTTGCAAATAATACATTGTTATCAAATTATAAAGTACTTGTTGCATTACATCACAAAAATATTATAACAATAGATGCCATCCAAAACGAGCCAAGTAGCCGCCCCGTGCCATACTCAGCAACCTTTACCTGCCAACTGGAAAAACATAAAAGTCAGCATTGCTAAGTGAGTTCTAGTTTTAAAACAAAACATATTTTACTTTCATTAAAACAATTCTTTACTTTCTTAAATGCATACTATACTTTCGTACATGATCACACATCGTACGTACACATTGATAATAACATTATTATCTTCCTTTACTGTTCATCTCTTTCTTTCTTTATCTCTTTATCTCTTTCTAGATCAGTGTCATCAGCTATACCCCAAACGTATGCACAAGTGGGTACTAGGCCGAAGATCATAAATAACTTCCATAACGCACATAGCCTGACACCAACACCAGGGTGAGTAGTCACAATAAACCATGTACTATATCACTTGTCAGTCACAAAGACTAGACCCCTGCGTGTATCCTTAAGGGTTAGCTAAACCACACACAGTTGTTTAGAGTCGTGCACCTCTGTACATTTTGCTTGCAGGCCTTTCTTTACTTTCTTTTTCATTAATGCATGCATTCTATCATTATGTTGCTTTTTTTATTATCTTCCACTTTATGTTACATAATATTTTATCATTTCATTCACAACTATAACACGTAAAGCCATGTGAAAGAGAAACATGCATAATAAGGAACATCAACATGAACATACAAACATCACCATACAAGGCACCATCATACATACGTAACATATATCATCATGCATAAGCATCAATCATACGTCATCATACATCACCCATCACATCATCTATGACTTCAAAAAGTCAACTTACATAGCCCCCGAGAACCTCCCAAGTCAAAGCCTACATATCACTATTCCCCCAAAATCAGAAAATATTCTAAGTCTTTAGGCGCATGGGCACCATGCAGGCGCATGGGCTTTCAAGCGCATAGGGAACACTTTGGCGCATGGGCAACTTCCAGGCGCATTGGAATTATTGGGGTGCATGGCCTTTCAGGCGCATGGGCAACACTTAGTCTATTCTGGGCAATTCTAGGTGCGTGGGCACTATGCAGGTGCATGAGCTATTTAGGTGTGTGAACACTTAGTCAATTTCAGCCTATTTCTAGGTGCAAGAGTACTATTCGGGCGCATGAGGCTTTGGGTGCATGGGCCACTTTTTAGGCGTATGAGCATTCTAAATCATACTAAACATCATAATTTAGTACCCAAGCATCACCTATCTTGTTCTAAGCTTAAATCACAAAATCTAAGCCTTAGAAACACAACCATCACATCATCAAACACATACATAGCCCAAAATCAAACCCCACCTGCAAACACATACTAGTATAAAACCCAACTCTTATAAAAAGTTAATACATGCATTTCCAGCCACAAAGCAGCTAAAACAAGTAAAAAGGGGATTCTAGAACTCACCTTTACAGCCTCTTGGGTATGATTTCTTCTAAACCCATTTGCAATTGAGTTCAGTCGCCTAGAAACCCACCAAAAAACACACCCAACACATATAAACATATAACCGAGGCAAAGGCCAGTTAAGAACATCACAAAACCTAGAATTTTACCTTGAATTCGATCTTTTTCTTCTCCTCTTCAACACCCGAGAGTTTCTTCTCTCTTTCTTTCTCTCTCTAAAAATATCCGAAGATATGTGTGATGAGAGGGTGATAGGCGACCATGCCACCTTTATCACCAACTTTTGAAGAATTTTGTCCTTCTTAAACTTTTACCCCTTAACATGGGTAATATATCTTTCTTTCTTTTCCTTCACTTTATTCTTCCTTAATAACTATAAAAATAGCAGGGTGTTACTGTTGGGTTTTGTAGAAGTTTATCAAAGTCACATTAACCATTAATGTGTCAAAACGTAGCAGAGTAATAATCAAAGAAAACATTTTCAGATTAGTTAATGTATATATCAAATATATGTGAAAAAACAAAACCCATTAATAAGGATCTTTATATGAAAGAACATGCTATCAAACAAACAAACAAAACATCATATACTACCTTCTATAAATCATGGATGAAGAGGGAAGATGAAGATTGAAAGCAAAATCTCAAAGTAGAAGATCTCAAGAGGTGATACCCATAAGCCTTTCTAACACCTTGCTTGTTAGGATGCTCCACCAAAGATTGCTCTTCTCTTGTTCCTCAAAAACGAAATCAACCAGCATTTTCAGCACCTTAAAACCCGAAAACAGCCTGGTCATTTTTGAGGTTCAAAAGGTTGTGTGTTGAGAGGAATGTGTTGTAGAATGATTGAGTGTTTTAGGCGAGAAAAGCTTTTCAAGGACCAAGACAAAGCTGGTCCCAAATGGCCCTTTTGGGCGGCCGAGAATCATACCCCAAAAGGGGTTTCGCCCCAAAGTTTTAGTTTTATTAAAACTACACTCTTAAATCATTCTTTTATAAAATTCAAACTCCTTTTAATTTTATAATACTTACACACTTGTATTTGTCATTGTTTAACTAACGTACAATGAAACAAATAACTTCTCATGAACAAATTATCCACATAACATTCTTCATTTACAAAAGCAATGATTTAGAAAACCTATTTTCTAAATTGGTGTTTAATATATATTTGTATGATCTTATCTACAAATATATATTTATTGGTGTTTGTATGGCTTGTTATTGGGTATGACCCGACTTGGATCATAACGTACTAACCATATCAATCTTATATGTGTCTTAGGCATATAAGATCCAACAATCTCCCACTTGCATAAGATTCATATAGTTCATAACAAAGCTATCAAACTTCTTGGATAGAGATTTGAGGATCAAATCCGTAGCCAACTCATTGGAGACACGACAATTAAGCCTTTCGAGGCAATTAATGTGGCTCTTCATCTTAAGAACGTAAGATGATACGATTGGGTCTCGTCCATCCGACATGCATGGAGCGCTCAAACCGTTTCGAAGCATTCCACCCTTGATGTCATAGGCATTGTGGTTCTCAAAGTCCTTTTGTAAATCGGGAATCATACTCGCTAACATGAGACATGAGACTTGCACGGAGTCCTCGACGTACTTGACCCAATCGTTAAAGGCCTCCACATTATTCTCATCGGGTTGATTGGGAGTGGGATCATCTAACACATAGGACATCGTTTCTTGCTTGAGAACGATTCTCAAGTTTCGGTACCATCCACGAAGTTCCCATGGTTAAGACGTTCCTTCTCAAGGATGGTTCTTAATGATAAGTTATGGACGGTTGGGATCGAGTTGTTGTTGTTTGCCATCTACAATTTCACAAAGTTCAATTTTATTATTTTAATATCAAAGTATTTTAATTATTAATACCCTTTTATATCTCATAGATAATTAATGATTAAAACCTAGAATCCAACGTTACATTTAAATATCGGTTAGGTGACCTTTATCCCTTTATTTAAATTAACAAGGTAGTCTACGTTGACAATTGTAACCTATTACAATTTCTAGTGTATGGGATCGGTTTAAACATCTTATGTTTAGTAGGCATGTTAGTCCCATCAACACTTTTGTACGTCATGCTTCGGTGATCCTAATGCATGACATCAAAATCAAGTCATCCTACTTAGACACATGTGTGATTTTACTAATATAAGTTGTTAGGTGACCTTTATCCCACAAATACGGTAATTTTCACCCCAACTTCACAAGTATCTTATTTATGGTTAGGTGACCTTTATCCCATATACGAGTTGCAAGTGAATCGAGTGCTGTCTAAAAGGACGGTGTTTCACTTGTTTAGAAAAAGGGGTTTTTAAAGGTTTTTAAAATCTAGATTTTAGAAAAACTTTTATACCATACAATTTGTATGCATTCAAATGCATGGTATTTTATGAAAAACTATTTTCATAGTTCCTTTTAATAAAACTCATTTCTATTAAATCATTAACCCTTAATAAAGTTGTTTTATTAATTCCTTTAATGATATTAAAGAACCAATTTTATGCTTGTTTTATCATAGTTGTTTACCAAGTTTATCAATTTTCAACAAAATGTCAAACACATCCAAACAACCAAAACAAACAACCAAACATACAATATAATTGCATAACCATAGCCAACTTATTTTGACCACACTTTCTTGCCATAACAAATGTGTCAAAAGGTCATTCCTAAGGGTAAGAGAACATGACAAGAATCTTGTGTCGGTGAGCTCCCACTTGAACCCATATCCAAATGCTTCAAGTAACCCTTTTGTGTTGTGATTTCACCATCTTCTTTAGGCACCTTCTTGGTCATCCAAATCAGCCCCAAAGTACAATTACATAGAAAAACCTAATACATTTTCTAGAATAATAAAGTGCAAACTAATCTATTTATTACATACCAAATGAAACAAATAAATTACATGCCTTTATTATAATAAATGAAATCACAATCACAAACATTCAAACACAAGGTCATGGCTAGTTTATATGCACCAAAATACATCCAAATATGTAAACAAAACAAACTAGAATGGCACCCTTTTAAACCCCAAAATTTCAGCCAACATAAACCAAAACATAAGGTGTTTTAGACCAAACAAACAAGCCATCATATGACATTAATTTTTCAGGATCATAACTGTGCATATAAAGTATAATCTTGAAAAACAAAGGGTCTGCCATGGGTGAAATTTCCAGCGCACTTTTTACACAAAAAGGACCCGAAAATTTCATTTTTTTGAAGCATGTATCCATATAATCGGCTCTTGATGCCATTGTTGGGTTTTGTAGAAGTTTATCAAAGTCACGTTAACCATTAATGTGTCAAAATGCAGCGGAGTAATAATCAAAGAAAAAATTTTCAGATTAGTTAATGTATATATCAAATATATGTGAAAAAACAAAACCCATTAACAAGGATCTTTATATGAAAGAACATGCTATCAAACAAAAAAACAAAACATCACATACTACCTTCTATAAATCGTGGATGAAGAGGGAAGATGAAGATTGAAAGTGAAATCTCCGAAGTAGAAGATCTCAAGAGGTGATACCCACAAGCCTTTCTAACACCTTGCTTGTTAGGATGCTCCACCAAAGATTGCTCTCAATATGCAAGGGGCCACAAAACTGCAAGGATACCTATTGAAGATCTAACTCTTGATGATGAAGATTACAAGAAAATCAAGATTGATTTGAAAGCTTACTCTATCCTAACTCAAGCACTCAAGATGGATGTGCTAAAAAGATTGGAGAAGTATGGTACTGCAAAAGCTGTGTGGGATGCACTGAAAATTATGTGTGAAGGAAGCAGTGAGGTAGTAGAAATTAACAAGGATAAGCTTGTTAATCAGTATGAAACATTTCATCACACCAAGGGGGAGTCCATATCCAAACAACTGCACAGATTTGTACAGTTGGTAAATGACTTAGAAATCATGGGAGTCACTTACAAGATCAAGGAATTAAACAAGAAAATGCTACACAGCCTCCCTGAAAGCTGGAAACACAATGTAATAATGCTGAAAAATACTCTTATCTCGAGAGTACTACTTTAGATATCATGATAGCCAAAATAGAAGCATTGGAACTTGATGAAAGAAGTAGAAAATTTGGTGGACCAAGAGTGATTGAGGCCTACAAATTTCCATCAGAATCTCATTCTGTGGAGAATGCTTTCATCACTAAGGAGGAGGATTTCATCTCATCAAGAGATGAACTGAACAACACAGGGTTCATTGCAACTCCACCAACCAATCATCCATCAACATGATCACAAGCATCCAGAGTCACTACTGCTCCTGCAACCACTCCTGAAGACATAAGATTAGAAGAACAAAAGGCAACTTACAATGCCTTTATGCAAGCTTTGAAGCATACTTAGGAGGAAGACTCACTTCTGCTCATCTGATCCAAGAAGATCTGAAGGAAATGGATCTAGATGATGTGTAAGAAATGGATCTGCAATGGCAAATGGCCATGATTGCCATGAGAGAAAAGAATTCTTCAGAAAAGGCAGAAAGCTCAGCCTTAATGAGAATACAAAACTTGGATATGATAAATCCAAAGTGAAATGCTTCAATTGTGGTATGGCTGGCCACTTCTCTAGAGAATGCAATGCCCCTAAGAGAAACAACTTTCAAAGAAATTCTCAAGGCCAACCATCATCACAATCCAACTCAAGCTTTCACTCCAACAATCAATAGCAGCAGTATCATCATCCATAACAACATCAATCATTTCAAAATCCACCTCAACTGACAAACCAAGCTCATGGAAGCAGTCAGTCATCTGCTAATGCTCTAGTGATAAGGCAAGATGGGGTATGTGACTGGAGCATGTATGCAAAGGAAGTCAAGCCTCAATTTTGAAATCATGCACTTATGGCTCACATCAACGATGGTCCATCTCCAATGCCTACTGAGGTAAAATCTAACCTTTGTAGTGAAAAATGCATTTATGAATTGCAAGATTATAGAGAGCATAACCATAAACTGGCTGATAAATTAAAGAAGAAAAGGTGAAGTCAGAGATGATGAAAAGAGAGATAAAAGGATTTGAAATCAAAATTTAATCTCTTATCTTTGACATTAAAAAATTGCATGGTGAAAGGTACACTCTTGCAGCTGAGAATGAGCTACTTACTAAAAAGTTAGCTAATCTAAGGCTGAACATACACTAACTAAAGTGAAACTTGAAAAGTTTCAAATGTCTTCAGCCAAGCTACAAGAGATGCTTGATTCTCAAAAGGATCCAGAGGACATGTCGGGGATTGGGTACAATTCATGTCCTCCACGATACAATGACAACTTCACGGTCATGCCTGGATCTGTCTCACTCAATGAGGAAATTTAAACTAAAACTATGGAACCAAAATCTATAGTAAAACAAGTGACCAATCCTCAAAACAAACCTGATGTTTATATTGAAACCAATGAGGATAAAATCAAGTTAGGTCACCCAATCAAAATAAAAGAGTGCTCAGACAGGCAGTGAATGTCATGAAACCCACAAGCCCCATAAAAGCAATTGTTCCTTTCATAAAATTCATACCTTTTGTTCTAAAAGGTAAAAAGAAGTATGTGAAATGAGTGAAACCCACTGCTGAGAGTAGTTCTGATAATGAGATCATATCTCTAGACAAGTCAAGCATATCATAAAAGGTTTCACTGAAAAAGATACAAAAATGATCATTGAGTTCAACACATAAAACCCTATCAGACACACAGTCTTCAAAACTAAGACAAGGAGTTGGGTTTGATATTTGCAACAAGGAACACGTTGACCAGTTTGAGAAAGAGGTGAGAAATGGGTTGAAGAAACAAAAACAACCATGAAAATCAAAAAAATGTAGCATTGTGAAGCAAACTACAAAAAGGGTTGATTTTGATTCATCCCTTAAGCAACAGAAAGTGGCTCAGCAGCAAATGAGAAAATCAGCTGAGACACACAAATCAAAATCAGATTCAAGCAACAAACAAATGTATTGTGACATTTGTGATATGTTCAATCACATGACAGAAAATTGCTTTTATAATCACACTGCTCTATCTATGATATGAACAACCACTCAACCAAAAATTATTATTTCAACAAATACTGTTCATTCTGTGATATGAACAATCACAATACATCTGATTGTTACTTCAATCAGAAGGGATTGAGAATTCACCAAAATAAACCATCTTAACAACTTCATCAGGAAAAACTCAAATGAGGAGTCATATACATAACAATCAATCTAGAACATCTAGATCACCAAATGACATGAGCAAAACAAAAGAAACGTGGAAAAGTCAAAGAAACAACCATTTCATCAATCAAAAGTTTGACTTTTCAAAACCACAAATGATCTTTGAAAATAAAAAACGATTTAAATTTCTTCAAAAGAATAGAGATCAAAGGTTTTACTACTCATCTGACTCTTCTGTTGATGTTGACAAGAAACCCAAGAGGAAAGTACCAAGAAGTCACCATAATAGATAGGAACAAGAAACCCAAGACCACCATGGCTTGGGTTCCATATTCTAACTAGTTTTTTTTATGCTTGCAGGGTCATCCATATAGGTCCAATAGCTTATGGTATGTGGATAGTGGATGCTCCCAACACATGACTGGAGATCGTTCCCTCCTTCAAGACTTTAAGCACATACAACGAACTATGGTGGCATTTGATGGAGATTCATAAGGTGGTACAACTACAGGTGAAGGATCTGTGACAAACGGGATGCTGAGTTTTGGCAAAGTGAAATACTGTGAACAACTGAACTTCAATCTGCTAAGCGTGTCTCAGATCTATGACAAGAAATATTCCACTCACTTTACAGACACTCATTGCTACATTCTGAAACCTAAATTTCTGATCTCTGTAGAATGGGTTGTCCTAAAGACCCCGAGGAAGAATAATACTTATGATTTAAACCTAAGTTCTACATCACCTAAAGAAGAAACATCTCTTTTGTCAAAAGCATCATTTGATGAGTCACAGCTTTGGCATAGACGTTTGGGGCACACCAACTTTAAAAACATGAACAGATTGGTCAAAGGAAACCATTTCATTGGTCTTCCACAAAAAGAATTTCACTTTGTTGATCACTGTTCAGCGTGCCTCAAAGGAAAAGAACACAAATCATCTCATAAATCAAAGCTGGTGAACACAAACAATACTCCATTCAAGCTACTTCATACGGATCTGTTTGGACCAACTCATGTTATGAGTATTGGAAAGAAACTTAATTGTTTGGTGATCATTGATGATTTTTCATGATTCACATGGTTGTTCTTCTTACTTCATAAAAATATGGCATCCCAAATAATTCAAAACTTTATCACACAAATTGAAAATCAACTTGATCTTAAGGTCAAAACAATGAGAAGTGATAATGGAACTAAATTCAAAAATGAAGACATGAGTTCTTTTTGTACAACCAAAGGCATTGCTCATCAATTCAGTGCAGCTAGAACTCCTAAACAAAATGGGGTAGGTAAAAGGAGAAATAGAACACTGATTGAAGCAGCAAGAACGATGCTAGCCGATGCTAAGCTACCAATAACCTTTTGGGCAGAGGCAATTAACACATCGTGCTTTATACAAAACCGAACTCTAATTGTAAAAGAAAGCAACATGACTCCATATGAACTGCTTTTTCATAGAAAACCATTCATTGGATTCCTTAAATCATTTGGTAGTCCTGTCTCAATATTAAATACCCAAGACTATCTCGAAAAGTTTTCACCTAAGTCTGATGAAGGATTCTTTGTAGGTTATTGTTCTGTTTCAAAGGCTAACAAAGTGTTTAATCCTATATTAAACATTATTGATGAATCAACAAATGTTCAATTCAAGGAACATTCGTTTCCTAAATCTACAAATGGTCCCGACTGGTTGTTTGATATTGAATCTTTTACAAAATCATTTGATCAATTTCACTTGTTTCATGCAGGAAATCTCCATTCAGATGACACGTCTTTCGCTGTAGAAAGAAAAATGACTTTCCATTAATTCCTCCTACATCTGCTGAATACATGAATGAAGATGTTCCTCTCAAAGCTGATCCTATGAGACAACCATTACTAAATGAGAGTGTTTCAACTGAAGGAGGTCCAAGCTTGTTGCCATCACACTTAGATGACCTTTCAACTGAGATCAGAAATCAGAAACAAGCCACTCCATCTGAAACACAAAGAACATCAAATGATGAAAGTAATCACAATGCTGCTGAAGCTGAAGAAGGAGCTGAAATGGAGTCTGACAACCTTCATATTCCAACAACAGTACAAGATGAAGGTGCCTCTGACTATAATGAACTGAATGTCTCCAATCTTGATGTAACTATTGCTGGTGACTCCATTCCAACCACCAGAATACACAAGAATAATCGAGTTGAAACCATTATTGGTGATCTTAATAAGAGGGTGACAAGAAGCAAGTCTGGTATTGCAAACATCTATTTGTTGTCATGCTTCCTCTATCAAACAATACCTAAAAATATCAAAAAGGCACTTTAAGACAATAGCTAGATTGAAGCAATACAGGAAGAATTGCTCCAATTCAAGAAGAAAGAAGTATGGCAACTGGTAGATCTTCCCAAAGGACAATATCCTATCGGTACCAGATGGTTGTACAGAAACAAGACTGATGACAGAGGGATCGTCATTAGAAACAAAGCAAGATTAGTGGCACACAGATACACTCAAGAAGAAGGAATCGACTATGACGAAGTGTTTGCACCTGTGGCCAGATTAGAAGCAATCAGAATCTTTCTAGCATATTTTGCATTCATGAAATTCACTGTTTATCAAATGGATGTGAAGTGTGCCTTTTTGTATGGAAAGATTGCTGAATAGGTCTATGTGAGTCAACCACCGGGCATTGAAGATCTAGATTTCCCTCACAGAGTCTATAAGCTTGACAAAGCACTGTATGGTCTTTACCAAGCTCCAAGAACGTGGTATTAGACTCTGTCATCTTTCTTTCTTGAAAATGGATATGAAAGAGGAAAGATTGATCAGACTCTCTTCAGAAGAAGAAGAGGAAAAGACTTGCTGTTAGTCCAAATTTACGAGGATGACATCATTTTTGGCTCAACAAACAAGCAGCTCTGCAAATAATTTGAAGACTTTATGCATTCAAAATTCCAAATGAGTGCTATAGGGGAACTCACTTTCTTTCTAGGGGTGCAAGTCCAACAGACAACAGATGGAATCTTCATCAATCAATCAAAATACATGGAAACTATGCTGAAGAAATTCCACTTTGCTGACTGTTAGTCTATTAGAACTCCTGTGGATACTAAAGTGAAGATTGGACCTGACCCTTGATGTGCTCCAAATTATACATAAAAATCCTATCAAAAGCACATCAATTATTCCTTAATACCTTCCTTAAAATGATGAAAATATACTTAAAAATGTAAAATTGTTTTTTCAAGTGTTTAAAAGGGAATGATGGACAAAAGAAGCATATTTAGCAAGAAATTGATGTAATCCGAGCTTTGGAGTCCAAGCACGCCCCCATGCTTTTCCAAAAACACACCCCCGTGCTAAATTAACACACCCCTGTGTTTGGACATTTGACAGGACAAAAAGTACTGTGTAGAAACAGGGTCGTGCCCCACCTCCAACGTGGGGTGCCCCATTTAGCATGGGGCCGTGCCCGACACAACCTGCGTGTACGAGCTGACCAACTTTCGTAAGCATTGTACTAGCATGGGGCCGTGCCTTTTAGGCACGGGGCCGTGCTTAAACACTCTAGAAAGCCTACAAATAGAAACCTAAGTTCAACATTTTTGGATTGCTTTGGTGGGAGAGTTACTCTGCAGAACTCTCTCAGGAATCAAGACTTGAAGGTCATTTGGAGGCTCGGGAGGTGCATACAACACTTGGAAGAAGCTTGGGATTGTCTAAACGTCATCCATTGTGGATTATCAGTTTGATTGTTCCATTTCACCGATGATTACATATCTATCTTCTGTGTTGTCTGTCGTTATGCTTAAGCTCATTATAAGCTAAACTCTTTTAATCATCCTAATCGGATGAAACTAATGTAATTTGTGATGAACTAATGGTGTGATAAATATCGTGTTAGTGTATGGTGGTCTTGGGAAAACTATTGATGGGTATCATCTACATTTGAACAGGAAGTTATAATATGATTTGTGATTGTGATTGTCATACAAAGTTGAAAAACCGTATGATTAACATTCATTTGTGAAACCGGTCTTCATAATAAATCCATGGCTAATGAACTAGAAATGGTTATTAGAAATCATATCACTTTAACTATCTGATCATTTGCGGGTTCCCTTTATTAGTTTGAGAAATCTTCAGTAATTGTTATGGTTTTCTAAAATTAATGGTATGTCAGGAAGGAACTTCATCAACTCCCTTTTTTAACATTAAGTTATGTTTTCAGAAATCATATGTCAAATAGGTCACAAAAGATTTACCTACATTACCAGGGCTTTGATCTATGCAGTAAAACTCAACCTGACATGATCCTAGTCATTACAGCAGCAGGATAGACGAGAAATCGTGCCAGCTCATTTTTATAAACATTAACACAATTACATTAATCTAGATCTTTAAATCACACCATCAATTCATCAAGGTTACATAAGTGGAGTCTAATTAGAATGATAACTTTTATTCCCTAGTTTTAAATCCAAACCCTTCAAATCTTAGTTTACTTTAGTTTTATCATTATTGTTAAACCATAAAAATCTTTCCATTGCAACTTATCATTTTCTTTAACAAAAACCAAATCTGATAGTCAAATCGTTATGTTTGTTGAGTAGGCTAGGTGTGTCAACGGATTGACACTCGGTTCTTACCAATACTATATTACCACACAACAGATACACTTGCCTTTTTGTGTCTGGTTTAGTACTTTTAATAACCATTTAAAACTAAATCTGTGCGTAAAATATTTATCAAAATATATATATATATATATATATATATATATATATATATATACTATCCGCACCCCATCAAGTTTTTGGCACCGTTGCCGGGGACACACGACAGTTTGAAAGACAAACTAAAATTTTGACTATCTTGTATATAACTTGTTAATATATTTTTGTTTAAACTTCATTTATATTTTTAGGTAGTTTGCCTTAGTTAGTTTAGTTACTTTTGCCTGTTTTATTTTAGTCCTTAGTTAGTTTATGCTTCTTTAAGTTAGTGTATGTCCGACTCGTCTAGTTCTGAACTTGTTCCACCTGTTTCAGAACCCGAACGACTTTTCCGTCAAAGATTGCACAACAGATCACAACAAGCAGCACCAGTTATTAAAGAAGACATTTGGAAGATACACCATCTGAAGAAGACATGGCTAACCAAGACGAGGAAATGAAGCTGACACACTATGCCACACCGTCAATAGATGGTTATGAGTCCAGTGTTGTCCACCCAGCAATAGCGGCCAACAATTTCAAGATTAAGTCTAGTATTATCCAACTCGTAGAAAACTCTGTTCAGTTCCATGGGTTACAAGACGAAGATCCTAATGCTCACATCTCACGATTCCTTCGTATCTGTGCTACCTTCAAAATCAATAACTGTACAGACAACACCATTCGACTATGATTTTTTCCATTTTCACTTCGAGGCCGAGCCATTGACTGGCTTGATTCATTTCCGCATGGTTCCATCACCACATGGGTAGAAATGGCTGAGCAATTCCTTTTGAAATACTTTCCACCCGATCGCACTACCAAACTAAGAAGAAAAATCACAAGTTTCCGCCAAGACGACGATGAATCATTACACAGAGCATGGGAGAGATATAAAAGTCTCCTTCGGAGATGTCCACATCACAGACTGGATCTACGACTGTAGTGTCAAACATTAGCGGACCCACAAGCAAGCAGTAGACCAAAGTGCGGGAGGAGATTTTGGAAGTGTCACACCAACAGAAGCATACCAAGCCTTAGAAAGAGTAGCTAAGAAGAGCTTTGCCTACAATCCTTAAGGACCAAACCCAGTTCTAAAGATATTCATCAAGTAGACTCTGAAACCCTAATTGTATCCAATTAGAAGCTCTAACCAAAAATTTTGAAGAATTGCAAAACGAGCTAAAGAAAACCCCAACGTGATGCAACGCATGTGGAAGTTCACACAAGACCAACGAATGCCCACAAGACATTATGGTAGTTGAAGATGTTGACTACGTAGGAGCCCAAGCAACTCGCAACAACAACTCAAAGGGAGAAGCAACTCGAATTACAGAGATCCTGGTAATAAACAATCATCTGGATTCAATCGAAGGCCACCTTACCAACAACAGAAATCACCATACCAGGCCCAAGCAACCAAAACCATAGAGCATCATCAATGGAAGATCAAGCCACATATGAGTACATCCGGAAATCTGATCGAAGAAATAAGGAGAGGTTCCAAAGAAACAAAACTAACATCAAAATCAACAAAGCATCATTGCAGACCATAGAGCACCAAGTAGGTCAAATACATAACAGCTATCTAAAAGACCTCAAGGAGCTTTGCCCAGCAACACTTTGACAAACCCTAATGCTCAAGTCAAATCCATCACCACTAGGAGTGGTAAAACCACTCAAGGTGATGCACCCTTATTACAACCCATCATTGAAGAAGTAGAAACTGAAACTCCAAGTAATGCGGGTGTTTTAAGCAAAAGCAACCTGTTGTTATTGAAGAACTTGCCAAGAAATACGTTCCACCACCACCTTATGTTCCACCACCTCCATATCCAGGTCTTTAAGACAACAAAGAATGGAGGCACAATAGAACAAATACCTTAGGTTGTTCAAGCAACTCCACATCAATCTACCCTTGGTGGAGGCCTTAGCACAAATGCCAAACTACACTAAGTTTCTAAAAGGTGTCTTGTCAAACAAAAAGAAACTGGAAGAGTTATCACACGTAGTTTTGAATGAGGAATGCTCTGCAGTTCATCAAAACAAACTACCTCAAAAGATGACTAATCCAGGAAGTTTCACCATACCTTGCCTAATAGGAAATCGTTCTGTCAGTAATGCGTTAGCTGATTTAGGTGCAAGCATTAACCTTATGCCTTATGCGGTTTTTGAAAAAATAAACTTAGGTGAACCTAGACCTACCCGTATGAGCATCCAGTTAGCTGACCATTCTGTGAAATATCTGAGGGGCATCGTTGAAAATATCTTAGTTAAAATTAACAAATTTGTATTTCCTATTGATTTTGTGATCCTTGACATGGATGAAGACAAAAATGTTACACTTATCCTAGGTCGACCTTTCTTAGCGACTACTCGAGCCCTCATTGATGTTTGTATAGGCAAACTCACGCTTAGAGTGGACGAAGAGGAAGTAACTTTCGATATAGGCCAATCCATGAAACACCTTCAGCATCATGATGACTCACTTTATTACATTGATGCTTGCGATTCGATCATAAGCCCTCATTTGAAGAAAACTCTTCAAAATGAAGCTTGCAACACTCAATTAATTGAAGTCCAAATCACCGAACCCATCTGTGAGAACCAAATCATTCTAGAACTTGAAGTTGATGAAACAACACTTCATCAAGAAGCATTTGAGATCATTGAGCAAGATCTAGAACAAAAAGCCAAACCCTCTATAGAAGACCCCCCAGATTTAGAGCTCAAAGAACTTCCATCTCATCTCGAATACGCTTTTCTTGAAAACACATCTCAACTTCCTGTCATAATCTCATCCGCCTTATTAATTGATGAGAAGAACAAGTTGCTCAATATGCTAAAGGCACACAAACGAGCAATTGCTTGGAAAATCATGGACATCAAGGGAATCAATCCATCCTTTTGCACTAATAAAATATTGATGGAGGAGAACTTCAAATCCGTCATTCAACCTCAAAGACGTTTAAACCCGAGCATGGAAGAGGTGGTGAAGAAAGAAGTAATCAAACTGCTAGATGGCCGTTTGATTTACCCTATTTCTGATTCACCTAGGGTCAGTCCCGTGCAAGTTGTTCCAAAGAAAGGAGGAATGACTGTTGTAACTAACGAGTAGAATGAGCTTATTCCCACTCGTATGGTTATCGGATGGAGAGTTGCATAGACTATCGCGAACTCAATGACGCCACAAGGAAATATCACTTCCTTCTTCCTTTCATCGACCAAATGCTTGAGCGATTATCTAGAAAAATGTTCTATTGTTTCTTGGATGGTTACTCAGGTTATTTTCAAATCCCTATTGCTCCCGAAGATCAAGAGAAGACGACATTCACTGTCCATATGGCACATTTGCTTATCGGCGAATGCCCTTTGGATTGTGTAATGCTCCACTACATTTCAAAGATGCATGGTAGCAATTTTTCATGACATGATTGAACACTCAATGGAAGTTTTCATGGATGATTTCTCCATCTTTGGAAACTCATTTAAGCAATGTCTTGAAAATATGGAAAATATGTTGGTTAGATGTGAAGATTCTAACCTTGTTTTGAACTGGGAAAAGTGCCACTTCATGGTTATGGAAGGAATAGTGTTAGGACACACAAATCTCTCGAGTAGGGCTTGAAGTCGATCAAGCCAAAGTCGACACTATTTCTAAACTTCCACATCCCAGAACCGTGAAAGATATAGAAGTTTCCTAGGTCATGCAGGATTCTACCATTATCAAAGATTTCTTAAAAATCGCTCGACCAATGACACAACTTCTCGAGAAAGATGCTCGATTTGTATTTTCTGACGAATGCACTAGTGTATTCAATTTGCTTAAAGAGACCTGGGTAACCGCTCCAATCATGGTTTTCCCAGATCGGACGCTACCATTTGAACACATGTGGACGCAAGCGGTTTCACGGTAGGCACCGTATTGGACAAAGGAAAGACAAGCAATTTCACCCAATTCATTATGCTAGCAAAACCTTTAACGACGCACAAGAAAGCTACACCACCACCGAAAAAGAACTTCTTGCTATAGTTTTCTCATTTGCAAATTCCGCTCGTATCTAATCCTTTCAAAAACAATTGTTTACACTGATCATGCAGCCCTTCGTTATTTGTTCAACAAACAAGATGCAAAGCCGAGATTGATTCGTTCGATTCTTCTACTTCAAGAATTTGACATCAAAATTCGTGATAAGAAAGGAGTAGAAAATCTAGCGGTTGATCATCTCTCACGTCTTGAGGATTCAAGTCTTTCACAAACTGAGGAAGCCATAATAAACGACAATTTTCCTCACGAATTTCTTATGCACATTCAATCCTCAATCGATGAACATCCTTGGTTCGCCGTTTTGCAAATTACTTAGCAAGCGGAATTCTTCTCAAAGGAATGACTTATCGGAAAAAGAAGAAATTCTTTACAGATATCAAACATTACTATTGGGAGGACCCGTATCTGTTCAGAATCGGTGCAGACCAACTCATTTGAAGATGCGTATACAAAGAGAAGCAGAACAAATCTAAAGGCACTGTTATGAAGGACCCATAGGAGGACACCATGAAGCAACCTTAACAGCCAAGAAAGTATTTGTCTCTGGATTTTATTGGCCCACGATCTTCAAAGATGCTCACAACATAGTACGCACCTGTGATGCATGTTAAAGAGCAACCAATATCTCAACACGGGATGAGATGCCTCAGAAACTAGTTAAAGTATGCGAGATATTTGATATATGGGGTATTGATTTCATGGGGCCATTCTCGGTGTCATTGGCAATCGTTACATCGTGGTAGCAGTTGATTACGTTTCAAAATGGGCTGAAGCTCAAGCGTTGCCTACTAATGATGCAAGAAATGTTGTCAATTTCCTTAAAAAACTATTCTCTTGTTTTGGTGCCCCCAAAGCTCTAATTAGTGACCGAGGAACTCATTTCTGTAACAACCAGCTCAAACGAGCAATGGCATGTTATGGAGTTCACCATCGCTTTACAAGGACTTACCATCCACAAGAGAATGGGCAAGCCGAAGTGACTAACCTAGGCATCAAACGAATCCTTAAGAAAACTGTAGGTCAAAACCACAAGGACTGGTCTACAAAGTTAGATAATGCATTATGGGCTTTTCGAACAGCTTATAAGACTCCCATCGGTACAACACCATTCAAACTAATCTATGGGAAGTCGTGTCATCTACTGGTGGAACTAGATCACAAGGCTTTTTGGGCACTTAAAGTAGCAAACCTGGACCAAGACCTTGCAGGAAAGAATCAATTCCTACAAGTTCATGAATTGGAGGAATTGAGAGAACAAGCATACGAAAACGCTAGGGTTTACAAAGAAAAGACAAGGAAATTCCACGACACTCGATTAAGAACACAACCATTTCATGTGGGAGAACGTGTCTTACTGTACAACTCTCGTTTATGTTTGTTTCCTGGAAAGTTGAAATCACGTTGGTCTGGACCTTATATAATCAAAAACATGTTTTTAAATGGTGCCATTGAAATTTATAACCACGAAGGTTTAAGTTTCAAAGTGAATGGTCATCGTTTGAAACCATATATTGATGGACCAACCAAGATACCCTCAGGGGAACTACGCCTCCGCCCTGACAAAAGCTAAATTTTAGGGAAGGGTCATGCCGAAGACCCAAAACTTAAACACGGCACCTGTACATAAGTTTTCCTTGATTTTTCTTACAATTTTTAGGATCTCACAAGCACAAGCATGGGGCCATGCCTTATGAAGCATGCCCCCGTGTCTCTCAAATTTTTTCACAATCTCCGCTGACGACTCTCGAACGTTGCAGGTCGAATTAAGACAAATTCTGACAAGAACGGGGCCATGCCTAGCCAAGCACGCCCCATGTTCACATTCCACGGCCTATAAATAATACCACACTTGTTCCATTCTTTCATTACACTCACTCATGTTTAAAACCATCTGAAAAATGGAAGAATCAAGTCACGGAAGTTCCAACTGGAATCCTGTGAAGAAACCGCATTCTAAAACACGAGAATCAATGACTCAAGATATTTATTCAAGCTGCATGAGCTAATCAAGCAACTGACTGAAATGAACCTCGTTGCGTCATAACGCTTAGCTAACTTATCCAAAAAGTTCAACAGATGAGCGAGGAACTCATCTCCATTAACTGGTAGCTTCCGGAATTAAGCAACCACACTTCTCACTATCCATCCTGAACCTTCCACTGAATTGTGTGGAGGTTTCTTTTAGAAGCATTTCGTGATGTGCTACGTGCGCTGTTGCGCGTTAAAGAGTCTGGTTTTGTTGTTTCAGATTCTCAGATTTTAACGTATCATGTAACCGTAGGACCTTAGGAAATGTAATTTTCAATTTGTCTTGTGTTATTTAACTCTAGGACTATTTTTGTATCTTTTCTGATGATTTGGTAGTGATAAAACTTAAATGGGAAAAATTGCGTAAAGCGCAAAACTGAAAAACGGAAAAAAAAAAACTGAAACCGAGCTTCAACACTTGAACACAGCCCCATGCCTAAGGACGCACACGTCCATGTTCCACAAAAAATGACACAAGCTCACATATTTCAGCCTTTTGTCTTGTTCCCCTTCAAATTTGCATGATAAATACTGACTTCATTGCCGCATCACTTCATATCCACGTTTCTTTTCACCTTATTTTGCATATTTTCTTTCTTCTTTTTAGATTTCTTTCAAGAGTATTTTATCAAGAGGTTAGTATACTAATTCCTATGATCATGAAAGTCATTTACATGTAGTTAGGTGATTAGGTCTCTAAACAATCGAAATCCTAGCAATTATGTGTAAGGTTTGTTCTTAAATGTTTTATGGAATGATGAATGCTTTCAACTACTTGTTCATGTTTATTCTTGTAAGTAGATTAATGTTAATTAGTATTTTTAGTTAGTTAATTAGTTTTGTTTTTTTGTTGTTAACAAGACTATCTTCATAATTCGTGGTGAAATCTTTGTTAATCATGTTCAAGAGTTTCCAAGTGCTATTAAAGATAAAATATATTTTGGGTATCTAGATTATAACAAATGATTAAAATGTTAGACGTATAATCTTTGATTTTTAAAGCAAGAAAATGTTAAACCCATGCTTAATCAACAATTTACAAACACAACCACGCATGCTCGAGTCAAGATTCCATGCCTTACCATGTTTACCGCACCCCCACGTTTCACAAAACGCACCCCCCATGTTCAAAAATTTTTCCTAGGATGATAATTTCTCAACTATTTTGGAACATGAGTTGAATCATTATGATGTTATGTCTTGAAAAACACATGCTTTTCACTACCATTATGAAACTGTTCAAGAAATTTGTTTTGTATAGATTAACTTATTTTTGAAATTTCAGGATCATGAATCATCCCTACTTATGTTTTGAAGGGAACCACGAGAGATGGTGTCATGATAGACTTCAAAGACTACTACAAAGGGTAGAAAATCCCACTACAAGCAGACGAAGAAACACTAGCAGCAGTCGGACAGCTAGAAAGATACAAAACATTATGAAGTGTTCAGTGAAATCGTTTATTCTCACAAAATAGACCTTCCGTTTATGAACTAACTCTTGAATTTTTAGCATCTTTCAAATTTAGCATGAAAGACTAACCCTTTGGGATAATAATGTAGTTTCATTCAGACTTGCTGGACATTGGCACAAAACATCCATTTCCTTGTGGAATGCCAGCATACCATACCTTCCCAGACGAGGAAAGTAAAGATGCAGAAAGTGGTGCAATGAGGAAAGCATTTTGGGAGCGGATTGGAACCGGAGGGTTTAACTCGAGTAAAACAAAAAGTAGTCAGATACGAGACCTGCTGCTATGATACATTCATCGGTACTTAGTCATTCTATAACAGCTCGTGGTCAAAGCGAGGGAGTTGTTAACTTGAGGGACTTGTTCATTTTATATTGTATGGTTAATCATTTTCCATGTAATATTGGGCATTTGTTTTGTAATCTTTTTGCCAGGAATGCGATTGTAGGTGCTCCAACACCCATGTTTGGAGGAAGCTGGATTTTGAACTTATACGAGAGCTATGGTTATAACACTGACGGAATTGAAGGAGTGATGCCGGGACTGATAGACTTGACCATTTGCATAAGTATGTACATAGTGACAAGCCTACCAAATGGGCAGCCAACATTCATGGATAAGAAGTGACAAATCTGGGATCCGGCGGACCCCGAAGAAATAATTATGGATCTCAACATGCCAATACAACGAGAAGGAGCCAGAGCTGGATCTTCAAGTTCACGTACAAGGGAATTCCACAAATGTTAGACCTTTACGAGTCAATCCAAACACAAGCGACTATGCTAGGCGATCATTTGAATATGCCCAACAAGCCTTCAACCGAGTCCAAAATCTGCATTCCGAGTCAATGACCTAAGCAACGATAGTACATACATCAGGAACCGAATGTACCATGAGTGGGGGAATATCCCCCACAAAGCCCTTGAAAACCGTATCATTTTTGGGGATCCGACATAATTGTTTCGTGCCATTCTATCTTTTATTTATGTCATTTTGTTTTTTTATTATTTATTTTATGTGTTTAGGATTTTAATGCCTTCAATAAATTGGTGACGTTTCAGGTGATCCCGATGATTCTACCAAAGCAAAGGCAATCAAACACAAGAGACTAATTCATCATTTTTAGGGGAGTTATTTCACTACCCCTTTCTCGATCTAGATTATCTTAATCACACTGAGGACAATGTGAATTTAAGTATGGGGATAGGAGTAATGCATTTGAATTTGCTAAACAGGTCCAAATTAAAATTTTTAGTAAAAGATCACTTAACAAGTAATTTTTGTGACAAGAAACCAAAAACTTAAAATAATAAACCAATTAGAATATACGTTTTCGGGAAATAAAGAAGTAAATTCATGACGTCCAAATAAAATTGAATTTTTTTTGTGATATCCTTAAAAGCAATAATCTAATCTAGTAAAATATTTAATCATATGTGAGTTTATTTTTGAGCCTTAAATAGCTTTTGCAAATTGCAATTCTACTTTCATTTTGGATTTAATTGAGGATGCCATATGATATGTGTAATTACAACTTGCTTTGGGTATGCATTTCAAGATCTTAATTAGTATTTGTTGCATAAAAAGAGTTAGGAACTAGGTGACCTTAACCATTCGAGCCCAACCATTCTCTTTAACTTTCCTTACCCGAACATCACTTTAGTTAGCCCCATTGAGCTTAAACGTTTTTATCTTTCAATCACCCGAACCACCATGTCACTTAACAAAAAAGATTTCAACAAAAACCATTTTCGTTAAAGATACGTTTTTGGCTTGAAAAAAAAATTGGTCTTTTAACGGCAGACCTTAAAGAGCTGGAATGCATTCTTTTTATTTCAATTTGCTTTGTTGCTTCATTACGCAAAAACCGGGACTTCCCCCGGAAATCCGTGAACATATTTTCAATCTCACGTTTGATGCAAGAAAGAAATGGCAAAAAAAGGAACAACTTCCGCCATTTAGTGGAATTTCAAAAAGTGCTATAAAGAGACGGGCAAAAAGATATGAAAGATGCTCGAATTGTGGAAATTGGTCTCATAATGGAAAATGCAAAAAGAATCAAACAGAATCTGAATACGAATACATAGAACTAATCTGATTGGGTGCTATTAGGCTTCAAGCGAACGATCCTTGAGAAAGGAAAGTTTTGTGTATCTTGGGTAAAAGATGAAGTAGGATTCTTGAAAGCAAATACAGTCTTAACAACTGACCTTAAACGAGTCCTCAAGTTAGCATATCCCTTCAAGCTTGATGTATTGTATACGGAACCTTTTATTGTTTTCCTTGTAGTTTATGTTAGAAAAAATAAGCCAAGACCGTCGTCTTTAACAATTAGCCACTTTTTCCAAATATTTCTTACCCGAGCCTGAGCCATGTTACAACCCATCAAAGACCTAATGATTTATGGAAGTAAATATCTAAGTAGGTGGAGATTTGATCCCTTAACAAACATATGATTTCACACGTATTCATACAAGACAATTGAGTGCATTAGTCATACTTAATCTTTACTATGACTCCATATATTTAGCCGAGTGTGAGTGCATCTTGTGAGAAGTGTGGATTTTTACATGATAATAATCTTTACTATCGAATCTATTGCTTGCTAGGATATCATTTTACATATACTTGGAATATTTATATTTGGATGAAAATAGTGTTTACTTGTCTATTTCTCGAAAAACATGTTTATAATTTGATTTATTTGATTTTTGGTGGATTCGTCGTTTTAAGTGATTTTTGCTTGAGGACAAGCAAAATTCAAGTGTGGGGATGTTTGATGTGCTTCAAATTATACATAAAAATCCTATCAAAAGCACATCAATTATTCCTTATTACCTTCCTTAAAATGATGAAAATATACTTAAAAATGTAAAATTGTGTTTTGAGGTGTTTAAAAGGGCAAGATGGACAAAAGAAGCATATTTAGCAAGAAAGCTGAATTTGAAGAATTAATCAGTGCTTTGGATAGCTTTACTTCTGAAGAATTCACAATAGATGAAGATTTTTAGGATTTTGTTGCAGACGAAAGGACCAACACTAAACCCATTGTGGTCATTCCTCAATCTCCAGTTCTATTGGAGAAAGAGTTGATCGTGCAAATGGTACCTGCTATGTCACTATCAGAAGAACAAAAAGATATGATTGAAAAGTTTTGTGAAAAAGAAAAAGAAGAAGAAGAAAAAGAGACTAATGATCAAGAAAAAGTACAAAAAGAGACTGAAAAATTGCCTGAGCAGATGAAATAAGCTTAACCCTCTTCTGGTCCTCCACTTCAAACTTATACGAGTAAGAGGAAATACTTATCTGAGAAAGCTAAAGGAAAAAGACCAATGAAAGAAGAACAAGCAAAGAAAGCCAAACCAGATGACCCAAGAAGTCTTGCGGCAATAGCAAAATTCCTGGAAGAACATGAAAAGCTGAGGCACAATTGAAGAAACCAGCTGTATTCATTGATCTAGAAGAAGGAGAGATTGAGGGAGGATATAATGCTAATGAGCATGAATATGTTCACAGCCCTGTGGCAAAAGAAAGATGTGTGGATGATATGATGTCAAAGGCTCAAACTGATGACCTCATGATAAAAGCAATGTTTTTGATCAATCACGGGTATGATCAAGATGAAGTCTTTAGTATGACATATGAGGCATGAAAGTAGAAGAAGAAAAGGTCAATAAACTGCTTGATCCAAACTTTGAAACTGAGAATGAAAGATCATTTTCTAGAGAGGTTCCTATGCCAAAATTATCTACTATAAAGAAATCAATCTCAACACCTAAACCACTATTTCATGATCCTTATAGCATGTGAGATAAGGAAATGAAGGATTATCTCTCAAGCCAAGGCTTCACAAGAAGGAAGCTAGGAAATATGAAAACAAAAAAGCCAAGATCAAGAGTAACTGCTCAAGACATGCTGCTAAACCAGATAGATCAAGAATTGTTTGCTCATGTACTTCATAAATACCCTGAATGGTTTGCAGAATCCTCTCAACTAAAACTACAAGAAGGTTTAACTACTGCTGAGTTACTTAGAGATGTGCCTACTCCAAAAGGCAAAGTTGATTTAAAAATAATTGCATGGAAGTATGAAAGCGCTTAGAACATGTTTATGGTTAAAAGGATCTCTGGGCTGGTCCAATTCTTTACAGAGTACTCTACTCTTGTAAATGCCCTAGAGATCCATGACCTAAAAGAACTAGCTCAACTGGATTTGATCAATCACTCAGCTATGTTGAGGGGATATGAATTTGAAAACATACTCAAAATGTTCAGAAGACTGACAATTTCAAATCATTAAAGGCAATATTCATGAGGAAAGATAAGTCATTTATTAATCCCCTTGAGGAGAAGAAGACAATGCAAGCTGAAGAAGTTGTGTTTCTTGAGTTGAAAGTGAAACCAACAAAATCTTAAAGAGAAAAATGGTGTCCGGTACTCATTCCTCTACACCCATGTCTAATGTGTACTATGATGAAAAAACTTATGAGATGGTGATTGAAAGAAAGTGGGGAGGAAAGGAGGGTGCTGAAATAAGACTGTTTAGTGGATATGAACTAAGATTGCTTGATGAATCCTACATTCACTATATTGATGGGTTTGTAAGAACACAAAACATAGTTTAACCCGTTAAACTTTCTAAAAACACAGCGGAATAACAACATTATAATAACTTACTTATAAGCTAAAAAAATGTTCTTTAGGTGACCATATAAATGTATAAAGCAAACCCAAAATCAAAGGATCTTAATATGTGAATAAGCAAGCTATGAACACCAAAAACAAGCAAAATGGACAGTCATTAACAAGCTGCCATAATCTACATTTCAGCAGCTCAAGACAATGCTTCCAAAAGGTGTTGCCAAAACCTTGGATTAGATGAAGATGGAGATCCCCAAATCGGCCAAGACTCCAAAAGAAGGAGCCCTTAAGCTTGTATACCCCAAGCCTCCTTGCAAACACCTCTTCTTGCTAGGGAGATGACACCAAAATCGACCACAAAACCCTCCAAACTTGCTGCCTGGCCGAGAGGTTTTAGAGAGAGAGAGATGTTTTGTGTGTGTTGCATGCAAATGAGATTGGATCAAATGTTTTGAGTCTCCAAGACTAGTTAAATGTGTATGTTGGTTACAAAAAAAGGTCCAATGAAAAACAAGGGGGGGGGGGGGCAAATTGATTCAAAAGGGGTTTCCCTCTTAATCAAACACACACACACGTAAACTTTAACTAGTCTTTTGTCACACATTAATAAGTCATCTACTAGACTTATTTAAAAATGTGACATATGTCTTCTCTAATTAAACAATTTAATTAAAGTACACTCTATTGTTATTTGTGTTATTTAAACCCTTTTGAATAACAAAAATAATAATAAACCCATCAACAAATTATCCTCATATTTGTTCCATCTCATATGCAACTTATTAGAAAACCCATTTTCTAAATTGGTGTAAATATTTAATTGCATGATCATATCATCAATTAAATATAATTGGTGTTTGCTAAGCTTGTTATTGGGTAAACCCGACTTGGATCATAACGTACTAACCACATCAATATTCTACGTGTCTTGGGCATAAACAATCCTACAATATCCTGCTTGCCCAAGATTCATAGAAGATTGATGCAAGCAGTAAATACCGCCTAAGAACGGTTTACTACCTTAATACGCATGACTTATAGCCATTCAATAAACATCATCTTATTCAAGTATCCTACTTGAAATGATTAGGTGAATTAATCATCTATCCTTTTGTTATAGATGTCATGTTAAATCCAAGAACACAGAGTGATCATTCCTTGTGGATTTAACTTATCAAGCCTTAGACATCTAACTCTTAACGAATAAGAGGAACAAATTCCATCTTGACTACATACGTTTCTCACAAACACCTCGTATCATACCTGAACATACCTTATCTGCTGTCCACTATTTCAGGACAGTGAAGAATTAGCTCAAGGTATAATACTTGGTGAATATCAAAACCCATACGTATCTTAGGTCGGAGGATACCAAATGATATTCGCCTTTACTTAAAATTACTTATGATCAATCAATAAGATTCCATGTAGTAAAATTTGAGATGCGGGTTAGTCCAATATTTGTATCCCACAAATATCTATGAACCTGGTAGCAACCCATTGCTCTATATTCATCCTTATGAATATCAACCAATCCAAGTTCATAATAATCTTACCCTCACACTTGTTCCCACAAGTATGAATGACTACGGACATTTAGAGTAAACAATTTACTCATGGATTAAACATGCTAAATTGGAACATTAATTGAAACATTATAACCAAATAGTTTTATTCAAATAATAAAGAGTTCCATATATCCAAATAAAAATTTACAGATCAAATCCAATCACTAGAATATCGAAGTCCCATGGCACAAGTATGACCCTCATGCTTTGCCTTTTCAAGGAGCTTCGTGAGAGGATCCGCAATGTTTTAATCCGTGTGAACTTTGCGAATACATATCTTTCCCTTTTCAACTTCATCTCGTATGTACTTGAATCTCCGCTCAATGTGCCTAGTCTTTTGATGAGCACGAGGTTCCTTGATTTGAGCAATCAACCTCGTTATCACAAAAGATCTCTAGGGGTTCCTGAATGGAAGGGGCCCCTAGATCGGCAATGAATTTCTTCAACCATGCAGCTTCTTGAGCTGCCAATGAGGCGGCGACATATTTTGATTCTATAGTCGATAGAGCCACCACATCCTGTTTGGAGCTCTTCCAAGAGACCGCTCCTCCATTCAGAATGAAAATATATCCCGATTGTGACAAGAATCATCACGATCGGTTTGGAAACTCGCATCTGTTTAACCTTTTACAACGAGTTCCTCATCACCAGATCCATAGATTAGGAACATATCTTGTGGTCCTTAGGTACTTAGGTATGTTCTTAACAGTCATCCAATGACTGTTTCCTGGATTTTGCTCGTAATGGCTTGTCATGCTTAAGGCGCATGACACGTCCGGTCGAGTGCATATCATTGTATACATGATGGATCCAATAGCAGATGTGTATGGGATTGCCTTCATTTTATCTTGCTCATCCCTTGAGCTAGGACATTGATTCGTACTCAATATCGTTCCTCTTTGAATAGTACAGTACCTTTCTTAGAGTTCTCCATCTTGAACCTTTTCAAGATCTTATCAAGTATGCACTTTGATTTAAACCAATCAACCGCCTCGATCTATCCCTATAGATCTTTATTCCCAGAATATAGGCAGCTTCACCAAGATCCTTGATGGAAAAACAACTTCCAAGCCAGGTTTTTACACCTTCCAAGTTGGAATGTCATTTCCAAATAGTAGTATGTCATCAACATACAATACTAGGAAAGTTATTATGCTCCCACTAGCCTTCTTATACACACAAGCCTCATCAGCATTTTTGATGAAGCCAAATTTCTTTACTTCCTCATCAAAACGATGATTCCAGCTTCTCGATGCTTGTTTCAATCCATAGATTGATTTCTTTAACTTGCATACTTTATTAGGATGTTTGGATCGACAAAACCTTCAGGCTGAACCACATAGACATCTTCCTCAAGATATCCATTAAGGAAAGCGGTTTTGACATCCATTTGAAATCTCATAATCAATGAGCAGCTATGGCAAACAATATCCTTATAGACTTTAGCATCGCAACATGTGAGAAAGTTTCATCATAGTCAACCCCTTGAGTTGGGGTGAAACCTTTGCTACAAGTCTAGCTTTATAAGTATCCAAGTTTCCATGCATATCGGTTTTCTTCTTGAAAACCCACTTGCTTCCAACTACTTTGGAATTAAGAGGTGGTACAACAAGTTCCCAAACATGATTGTCATACATGGATTGCATCTCAACGTTCATGGCCTCAAGCCATTTGTCACAATCCAAATTAGACACTGCATTCTGGTATGTGGTTGGTTCGTCTGAATCTACCACATATCATCCATCCATGAAAAATCCATATCTTCAGGTGGATTACTAGTTCTACCACTTCTGCGAACGTTTTGTGTGTATTGATCAAACGCTTGATCATCCTCAACATCCTCATGTTGAGTGCTAGTTTTAACCAGATGTGCATCGGGTTGTGGTTCTTGATCCTCCTCAAGATCCACTGTTCTACTGCTAGTTCCTTCCATAAGGAACTTTGCCTCTAAGAACTCACCCTTTCTGGCAACAAACACTTTTTGTTCCAATGGATCATAGAAATAATATCCCATAGAATCTCTAGGATATCTATATAAAGATAACTTGGTGGATCAGACTTCCAATTTGTTTAGGTGGTAGTCTTAATGTAAGCCTCACAACCCCAAACCTTAAGTATGATAGGGATGGAACTCTTCCATGCCATATCTCAAAAGGTGTCCTTTCCACCTTTTTGGTTGGGGCCATATTTTGAATACGGGTCGCGGAGAGCAAAGCGAAACCCTAAAATGATAGAGGTAATGTGCTTCTAGCCATCATAGATTGAATCATATCCAATAAGGTTCGATTCCTCCTCTCAGATACACCATTATGTTGTGGTGTTCGAGGTGGAGTGAGTTATGAGACAATCCCACAACTCCAAAGATGATCTTGAAAAGCATCACTTAGGTATTCACCTCCTTTATCGGTGCGGGAGGAGAACTTTAATCCACTTGCTGATTTGATTTTCTACTTCATTCTTGAAGATCTTGAACGTTTCAAAAGCTTCATCTTTGTGCCTTAATAAGTACCCATACCCATAGCGACTATAATCGTCGGTAAAGGTAATGAAGTATCTTTCACCATTCCTAGTCATTGGTTTAAAGGACCACATACATCCGAATGTATGATTCCTAGTAAATCTTTTGCCCTTTCGTTAGTTCCACTAAAGGGTGCCTTAGTCATTTTTCCTTGTAAACAAGATTCACATACATCAAATGAATCACATTCATTCGTTTTTAAAAGACCATTCTTTTGAAGTTTTTGTGTACGTTCTTGTTTATATGACCAAGACGACAATGCCAAAGATAGGTATCACTCAAATCCAACTTGATTTTCTTGTGTTAGTATGGTACAATGAACTATTTAAAGCATTTTCATGAACCACATAAATACCATTAATGGGAATAGCTTTAAAATAGAACATATCATTTAAAGAAACATGAATATCATTTTCAACAAAAGATAATACATAATCATAAAGCCTTAATTGGGATACTGAAATAATGTTCCTAGTCAAACTAGGAGCATACAAAACATTCTTCAAAATCACATCCAAGCCACTTGGAAGTTTTAGGATGTAGTCCCCACGAGCTTCAACTATGACTTTAGTTCCATTGCCCATGAAAACGCTAAAATCCCTTGATTGAAGTCCCTACTTCTTGTGAAGGCATGCAACAAATTGCAAATATGAGTTCCACATCGGTATCCAATACCCATGTGTTAGAAGATGTAACATTAAGATCAATATGAATCATGTATATTGTACCTGAGGTCTGCCCTGCATCCCTCTTTGCCTTCAACTCTTGGAGGTGGACACGACAATTCCTTGCCCAATGTCCAATCTCTCCACACTGAAGCATGGGTCATTAGTTGCAACCTTTTGCTTCTTCTCTTGTGGTTTGGGTGGCACCCTTGCCACCGCTTTCCCTTTTCCCCAAACGGGTCCCTTACCCTTGGCAACCTTTGCCTTGGGTGCGGGATGAGGCCGTTTCTTGTTTCCACCTTCATGGATGGTGAGAACGGGTAAAACCCTTTTACCCATGGCCTCCTCGGCCGTTTTAAGCATTGAGTGAAGCTCACCAATGCTCTTGTCCCATGCATTCATGTTGTAATTCAAATAAATGTCTCGAACTTCTTGGTCAGGCCATTAAGGATCAAATCCGTGGCCATTCCTTCGAGACGGGACAATTAAGCCTCTCGAGGTGGTCAATATGACTTTTCATCTTAAGTACATAAGATGAAACTGATTGGTTGTCGTCCATACGACATGCATGGAGTTCTAGAACTGTTTCGAAGCGCTCAACCCTTGCTTGTTGTTGGAACGTTTCCTTCAGCTGGGTTATCATGTCATAAGCTTCGTGATGTTCATACTCCTTTTGGAGATCTGGAGTCATGCTCGCTAGCATGAGACAAGACACTTGGACAGAGTCCTCAGTGTACTTCAGCCAATCGTTGTAGGCCTCCTCATCATCCTCAGTAGGCTGATCGGGGACAGGATCGTCTAAAACATATGATCGTCTCTCTTGCTTGAGAACAATTCTTAAGTTTCGATACCAATCAATGAAATTATTATGATTTAGATGTTCCTTTTGGAGGATCACTCGTAATGATTGGGTGGACGCGGATGAGTTATCATGATTGTCATTATTGGTGGCCATCTACAAAATTTAACAAAGATCTATTTAGTACTTTTGATATTGCTATTTTTAATAATTAATGCCTTTTAGGTCATTTTTATATTAAAATCTAGAACCCAACATTACATTTAAAATGTGGTTAGGTTACCTTTACCCATGATTTTCTATTAAATTAATAAGGTGGTCAACGATTGACGGTTGCAACCATTTGCAACTTCTAGAGGTATGGGATCGACTTTAAACATCATATGTAAAGTCGGCATGTTAATCCCATCAAAACATTTGGAAACCATATTTAGGTGATCTTTAACATGGTTTGCAAATCAAGTTACCCTACTTGCACACACACGTGTGAGTTTACCCACATAAGTGGTTAGGTGACCTTTATCCCACCAATGTGGTGTCCCCACCTTAAATCACAAGTTCCCTCTAAATGGTTAGGTGACCTTTATCCCATTAAGATTTTCCAAATGACTCAAGTGTTTGTGCAAAAGGACGATGTTAAACTTGTTTGTCAAAAGTTTGAGATTTCATAATTCTAGTTAGAAAACTCTATGTACTTGTATTTGCATGCTTTCAAATACATGATACCGTATCGTCCTTTTAATAAAACCCATTTTATTACGAAATCATTAATCCTTTTAATAACCTTTATTAACACTTAATGATTACAACCATTTTGTATTAGCTTGTTAAGATCATTTATATTAAGATTGTCCACAATATCCAAATCATACAATCATTCATAAATCACAATTAAACAAGCATAATATTAACAACCACAATGTGCATAACCATAGCTACTATTGTGACCACACTTGTTTGCCATCACAAGTGTGGTCATTTGGTCTTTCCTAAGGTTGAATACAACACAAAAAAAGAGATCCATATAGCATCCATGTGCTTCAAGTCCTTTTCTTTGTATCTTCCTCTTGTGCTTCCTTCCCGAGCATCTTCGTTTATAAAATATATATCCTAATACATATTTTCTAGTAAAAGAAAATTACTCCTAATCTATTATTACATCCCAATGAATAAATAGACAAAATACATTTTTAAACAAAGCACAAATTAATATACAACCCCATTGAAAGAATATAATCAAATAAATACATTCAATCCAAACCAAACAACACAAAGTCAAGCTAGGTTATGCACTATCATATGAACACCATAAACATCATTCAACAAACAAAATAAACCCCATCAAATACCAAATTTTCAGCCAACATAAACTGAAAATTAGGGTTTGTTGTCCAAACAAACAACAACATATCAACCAATTGACATTCCCATCTTTCAAGGTTTAATCATAAGCATGAAGATATAACTTTGAAAGACTTGGGGTTTATTGAATCAACCAAAAGCAGCCTATTATGAGTTGATAATCATCCTATAAAACCAATTTTAAAGGAGAAGAACAAGCAAGCTATCCACATAACCGGCTCTTGATGCCATTGATGGGTTTGGAAGAACACAAAACATAGTTTAACCCGTTAAACTTTCTGAAAAGGCAGCAGAATAACAACATTATAATAACTTACTTTAATCTGAAAAACATGTTCTTTAGGTGACCATATAAATGTATAAAACTTAAAATAATAAACCAAATATAATATACGTTTTCGGTAAATAAACAAGTAATTCATGACGTCCAAATAAAATGGAATTTTTTTGTGATATCCTTAAAAGCAATAATCTAATCTAATAAAATATTTAATCATAGGTGACTTTATTTTTGAGCCTTAAATAGCTTTTGCAATTGCAATTCTACTTCATTCTGGATTTAATTGAGGGCCATATGATCGTGTAATTAGAACTTGCTTTGGGTATGCATTCCAAGATCTTAATTAGTATTTGTTGCATAAAAATGAGTTAGGCACCAGGTGACCTTAACCATTCGAGCCCCAACCATTCTCTTTAACTTTCCTTACCCGAACATCAACTTTAGTTAGCCCCGTTGAGCTTAACGTTTTTATCTTTCAATCACCCAAACCACCATGTCACATAACAAAAAAAAGATTTCAACAAAACCCATTTTCGTTAAAGACACATTTTTGGCTTGAAAAAAAAATTGGTCTTGACCGGCAGACCTTAAAGAACTGAATGCATTCTTTTTATTTCAATTTGCTTTGTTGCCTTCATCACGCAAAACAGGGACTTCCCCCGGAAATCCGTGAACATATTTTCAATCTCATGTTCGACGCAAGAAAGAAATGGCGAAACAAGGAACAACTTCCGCCATTTTGTGGAATTTCAAAAAGTGCTATAAAGAGACCGGCAAAAAGATATGAAAGATGCTCGAATTGTGGAAATTGGTCTCATAATTCAAAATGCAAAAAGAATCAAACTGAATCTGAATACGAATACATAGAACTAATCCGATTGGGTGCTATTAGGCTTCAAGAAGAACGATCCTTGAGAAAGGAAAGTTTTGTGTATCTTTTGGTAAAAGATGAAGTAGGATTCTTGAAAGAAAAAAACAGTCTTGACAATCTGACCTTAAACGAGTCCTCAAGTTAGCATATCCTTCAAGCTGATGTATTGTATACGGAACCTTTATTGCTTTCCTTGTAGTTTATGTTAGAAAAAAATAAGCCAAGACCGTCGTCTTTAACAATTAGCCACTTTTTCCAAATATTTCTTACCCGAGCCAGAGCCATGTTACACCCATCAAAGACCTAATGATCTATGGAAGTAATATCTAATTAGGTGGAGATTGATCCCTTAACAAGCATATGATTTCACACGTATTCATACAAGGCAATTGAGTGCATTAGTCATACTTAATCTTTATTATGACTCCATATATTTAGCCGACTGTGAGTGCATCTTGTGAGAAGTGTGGATTTTTACATGATAATAATCTTTACTATCCAATCTATTGCTTGCTAGGATATCATTTTACATATACATGAATATTTATATTTGGATGAAAATAGTGTTTGCTTGTCTATTTCTAGAAAAACATGTTTATAATTTGATTTATTTGTTTTTTGGTGGATTCGTTGTTTTAAGTGATTTTTGCTTGAGGACAAGCAAAGTTCAAGTGTGGGGATGTTTGATGTGCTCTAAATATACATAAAAATCCTATCAAAAGCACATCAATTATTCCTGAATCCTTCCTTAAAATGATGAAAATATACTTAAAAATGTAAAATTGTGTTTTGAGGTGTTTAAAAGGGCAAGATGGACAAAAGAGCATATTTAGCAAGAAAGCTAAATTTGAAGAATTAATCAGTGCTTTGGATAGCTTTACTTCTGAAGAATTCACAATAGATGAAGATTTTTAGGATTTTGTTGTAGACGAAAGGACCAACACTGAACCCTTGTGGTCATTCTCAATCTGCAGTTCTATTGGAGAAGAGTTGAGCATGCAAATAGTACCTGCTATGTCACTATCAGAAGAACAAAAGAGATGATTGAAAAGTTTTGTGAAAAAGAAAAAGAAAAAGAAGAAAAAGAGACTAATGATCAAGAAAAAGTACAAAAGAGACTGAAAAATTGCCTGAGGAGATGAAATAAGCTTAACCCTCTTCTCGTCCTCCACTTCAAACTTATACCAGAAAGAGGAATACTTATCTGAGAAAGGCAAAGGAAAAAGACCAATGAAAGAAGAAGAACAAGCAAAGAAAGCCAAACCAGATGACCCAAGAAGTCTTGCTGCAATAGCAGAATTCCTGGAAGAACATGAAAAGCTGAGGCACAATTGAAGAACCAGCTGTATTCATTGATCTAGAAGAAGGAGAGATTGAGGGAGGATATAATGCTAATGAGCATGAAAATGTTGACAGCCCTATGGCAAAAGAAGATGTGTGGATGATATGGTGTCAAGGCTCAAACTAATGACTTGATGATAAAAGCAATGGTTTTGATCAATCACGGGTATGATCAAGATGAAGTCTTTAGTATGACATATGAAGGCATGAAAGTAGAAGAAGAAAAGGTCAATACTGCTTGATCCAAACTTTGAAACTGAGAATGAAAGCATTTTCTGGAAAGGTTCCTATGCCAAAATTATCTACTATAAAGAAATCAATCTGAACACCGAAACCACTATTTCCTAATCCTTATGGCATGTGAGTTAAGGAAATGAAGGATTATCTCTCAAGCCAAGCCTTCACAAGAAGGAAGCTAGGAAATATGAAAACAAACTCATTAAGGGCTGCAACTCTCCAAATGATTAATGAAAAGAAAGATAGGCTCAAGCAGATAGAAGAAGAAATCATAAACAAAAAGCCAAGATCAAGAGTAACTGCCCAAGACATGCTGCTAAACCAGAAAGATCAAGAATTGTTGGCTCATGTACTTCATAAATACCCTGAAAGAATGTGGGGAGGAAAGGAGGGTGTTGAAATAAGACTGTATAGTGGATATGAAGTAAGATTGCTTGATGAATCCTACATTCACTATATTGAGGGTTTGTAAGAACACAAAACATAGTTTAAAACCGGTTACTTTCTGAAAACGTAGCGGAATAACAACATTATAATAACTTACTTATAAGCTGAAAAACGTTCTTTAGGTGACCATATAAATGTATAAAGCAAACCAAAATTAAAGGATCTTAATATGTGAATAAACAAGCTATGAACACCAAAAAAAGCAAAATGGACAGTCATTAACAAGCTGCCATAATCTACCTTTCAGCAGCTCAAGACAATGCTTCCAAAAGGGGCTGCCAAAACCGTGGATTAGATGAAGATGGAGATGCCCAAATAGGCCAAGACTCTAAGAGAGGAGCCCTCAAGCTTGTATACCCCAAGCCTCCATGCAAACACCTCTTCTTGCTAGGGAATGACACCAAAATCGACCACAAAACCCTCAAACTTGCTGCCTGGCCGAGAGGTTTTAGAGAGAGAGAGATGTTTTGTGTGTTTGCATGCAAATGAGATTGGATCAAATGTTTTGAGTCTCCAAGACTAGTTAAATGTGTATGTTGGTTACAAGAAAAATAGGTCCAATGAAAAACAAGGGGGGGGGGGGGGCGGCCAAATTGATTCAAAAGGGTTTTCCCTCTTTAATCAAACACACACACTTAAACTTTAACTATTCTTTTGTCACACATTAACAATCATCTACTAGACCTATTTAAAAATGTGACATATGTCTTCTCTAATTAAACAATTTAATTAAAGTACACTCTATTGTTATTTTGTGTTATTTAACCCTTTTGAATAACAAAAATAATAATAAGCCATCAACAAGTTATCCTCATAATTTGTTCCATCTCATATGCAACTTATTTAGAAAACTCGTTTTCTAAATTGGTGTAAATATTTAATTGCATGATCATATCATGAAATAAATATTAATTCGTGTTTGCTAAGCTTGTTATTAGGTATAACCCGACTTGGATCATAACGTACTAACCGCATCAATATTCTACGTGTCTTGGGCATAAACAATCCTACATATATATACCAGACACTTTAGGGAAATAATAATAACTGGGAGAACAAGACTTTCACTTCTTCCTAAAGTGCATCAAGTTGCTGAAATTGGCTTATGATCGTATTATTGCCAAAAGAGACAAAAGAAAGAAAAAGAAGACTCCATTGCAACTTGGGAACATTGTTAAACTAGAGATAGATGTGGGTGGGAGTTTACTAATTCATAGAGATGGTCTATCTATTGTATCTATTTGGGAACCTATTTCTCTGAAGAAGTTACGAATATAAGCCATTTTCAACATGAGCAAAATGAACATACATGTGCTTAGTAGAGAAAGAATGTCAGAAGCTACAGACTTTGTCAACATGATTAAAGCCATTCTGGATCCAACTAAAACAGCATTTTTACTACCTCCACAAGACCCAGCAGAATCCTCAGAATATCAATCACCTCCCAATCATTGAAGAACATGGGCTGTATAATCCTTAGGGGGAGTATTGTTGCACCCTGAAAGGATCATACATGCCAATTCAATAGGTGATTTGATGGTTGCTTTGCTGGAATCCCATAAGTCCAAGATGAAATGTGGATGAAGATCCTGCATAAGAAAAACCAAGTATGGTCTTCCGCATTTGTCAATGCATAAGACATAAAACAAATACGGACAAGTATTTATTCTTCCGTATCGATAAACGTGGAAGACCAATTATTAATGCGGACAAGACTTTGTTCATCCGCATTTGCCAATGCAGATGACAGACAAATGCGCAGAAGTATTTCTCGTCCCGTATTAACCAATCCAAGCATAACTACTATACGGATGATCAAGTGAAGAAATGTTGATCAAGTCAACTCATCTGCATTTGCCAATGCGATGAACAAGTAGAGATATGGATCAAGATTTAGACTAGTTCTGATGTAATAGGTCAGGGGTAGTTTAGTCATTTTGTAAAGGCATCTGTTTGCCTATAAATAGAATAGATAACCTCGTACATGAGGTGATAGAATTTTAGACAATGAGAATATTTGTATTCTCTAGGTGTATTATTACTTTTCTTTGTAATCAGTCACCTTTATTAATATATACAAAGCATTTATGAGTATTTTTTCTGCATTGAATGTTTCTTGATTGTATGATTCCGCCATTCAATCATTAACTCAGTCATTATATTCGATCCTTAGTGAGAATCTCAATCTCACTAACCCAGTTAGATATGGTGCCTTAGCTACAGGTTGGGCACCCAATATCAAATCAATCTAGAACTCAGCCTCGCGGTCAGGTGGCACTCCCGGTAAATCATCGGGAAACACGTCATGAAAGTCACACACCACCGATAAGATGATCAGTTGTGGTGTTGGCGTATCCACATCCTTCGCATAGGCCAAGTAGGCACTACATCCACGCCTCATGCACTTTCCGCCACCACCATCGAATAACTTTCGGGATCGTCGTGACTCGATCACCATAAACCGTCACCAAACTCCTGTGAGTGCTGTCAATCGAATCATCTTCTTGTGACACACATTGTTCGCCTCGTAGTCCGCCAACCAATCAATTCACAGGACTACATCAAACCCGCCTAAGGTCATCGGAAATGGTCTAATAAGAAACTGTGACCTCCTAGTTCTATTTCACATCCTTCTATCATCTTTGAAATCCTGGTAGACATACCTATGATAGTTTCTACATCGAAGGGCGTATCTATATTTTTACTACTAAGAGTCAATTTAGCACAAAAAGAAGTAGAAATAAAACTTTTACTAGCACCAGAATCAAATAACACAGAGAATAAAGTTTGGATTACTAGAAACGTACCTGACACAACATCGGGGTCCATCCTAGCCTCCTCCTGCGTCATCATGAACGTTGTGGCACTTGCCCCCTGCCCTTCGGTCCCGGTCGTCTTCTTCCCTGCACTAAATATTTCAACCCTCGGCTTCTTGCAGTCCCTGCTCATATGGCCCTCCTCGCCACAAGTATAACATCTCCTTACTCCGCAATTCTTCGCCACATGTCCGGTCTTCTCATATCGGAAACAGACATTGGATCCCACTCTACATTCCCCGGTGTGCTCTCATCCACACTAAACACATCTCCTCGACCCCGCACCAAATGTGACCACACGTTGGTCATCTACCCGTGCACCTTTGTTGCTTGGAGTGGCTCTACCATGTCCAAATCGCTTCCCATTCAAATTCCAATCACCACCACTCTTCTTGCTGGCTGTAGCCACCACCACAGTTCTTTCATCATACAACCACCCTGCTAAGTCAACCACTGACCTAAACGTGCTCGGTCGGGCAGCAATCATGTGCCTATGGATATCCGTCGACAAGCCTTGAATGTACCTCCTATTCTATAAGGAATACATGTTAAGGCTGATGCAACTCAAACACTTCAAGTCTCCTGCATGTTACACAAGTACATTGAAGAAGAATGCTTTAGAAGTTTCACACAAGCAACAGAAATATTCTAACTGTGAAATCTTTTGAAGACAAGTCCAATATCTTCCGAAGCCAAACATGAAGTCTTTAGAAGCTTCAGAGACAAAGTCTTCTGAAGCTCAACTCTTGAAGACAGATTTCTTCTAAAGACTTTTAGTGAACATGCTTTATCTGATGTATTTTACATAAAGCTGGACCCCTTTCCGCTGCGACTCTGTAAAGTCACTAACTTGCATGAGTTGGTGAAAAGGTCCATGCTTTTAGTAAGTGTACATTGAGGTCTTGAGTCTATAAGTTTCTACTTCATGTACTTGATCCTTTTTGTAATATATTAGAATATGAGCTATGGTATGTCATAGTCACAAGTGAAAAGACAACCTGCCTTTTGACTCTACAATTAGTTTTGTGTTGTGTCTAGTCAAGTGTATCCAGCCGGCCTTCAAAGTATGGCCAACTCTAGGATGTAGTATATGTATCTCAAGTACTTATAACTTTCCTATATGCTTTCAAACACTTGTAAAAGATCTTGAGAAGGTAACATACTGCAATCTTGAAAACCATCTCCTTGTGTATTTTGCTATGCTGTTATGTCTCTTTTTATTTGTGTTCTTTGTATCATTTCATATGGTTAATCCAGTCTCACTATTTGATTAGTCTTGTTAATCACCTCTTTGTGTTGTTGTATTGTAATTGACCACCCTTCACCGGTCCTGCATTTGTTATCAAAGCATCCCAGGCTCTTGATATAAGATCTCACCATCTTTTGATCCCTGACACACACAAACACTAAACTTTTCAAATGGCAGCCATTTCTAAAACTAATATGGAAACTGGAACCATGAACAAATCCCCACTGATCACTCTTGATGACTTTGACACCTGGTACCAAAGAATGGAAGGTTTCATCAAGTCTCTAGATTCAAGAATGTGGTATTCTGTTGAGAATGTACCTTACATAGCAAGCACCCCCTTAACTACTGATGGTGGTATGATCCCCAAGGCTGTGGCTAGCTACTCTAAGGAAGATTGGAAAAGAGTAGAGATTGATCAGAAAGCCATGACAGCCCTTCAGACTGATCTTCCTAACTCTTTATACAGAGATTTCAAGAAATGCAAAATAGCTAAGTAGCTATGAGATGCATTGAAACTGATGTATGAGGGTTCCTTTGAATCCAATGAGAACAAGAAGGATCTCCTGAAGCAACAGTTTGAAAACTTCACCTTCAAAGTAGGTGAAACCATGACTCAGCAATACTTTAGGTATGTTGAGATTGTGGATATCCTAATGGATGGAGGAGTTGCTCTTGAGAACAAAAACATTATAAGGAAGTTCATGTCATCATTTCCTAGGAAATGGACACACTATTGTGTGGTTATCAAGAGGAGTGAGAACCTGAAAACTCTTACTCTGACAAAGTTGTATGGGATTCTCAATGGTTACCAGATGGAGATGAACATGCAAAGTTCATCTAGAAACTCCAACAGTTAAATGTGTTCAGCCCTTCATGTGCTTGAAAAGGATAGCATAGAACCCCAACATCATCTCGTATGCCACCCAGACAACTCACAAAAGGGTCCTTTCATCACCTTCTCCAAGACACCAAGGGAGAACTACACTAAAGGAAGCCCATTCCAAGAGACAAGTTCTTCACAAGCCTTTATGTCTTCCGATGAAAGTTGTGGGAGCTTTTTTTTCACCCACGAAGACCTGGACTGTATCCATCCAGATAATCTGGAATACATGGAAATAGTCCAGTAGATGGCTCTTCTCACTCACGAAGCCAAGAAGTTCAACAAGCGGACTGGAAGGAAGTTCCCAGCAATTTAACAAGTGGAAAGTTTGGATTGGACAAGAGCAAAGTCAAGTGTTACAACTGTAACTTGATGGGCCACTTTGCTAGGGAGTGTAAGGCACCAAAAACAAGTGGTGGTCAAACACAATCCAGACCAAACTATACTAACAAGGCTACCCAGAATGAGAAGCCAAAGCAACAAGTTGCAGTTGCTATTGAAGGAGGCTTTGACTAGAGCTTTCAGGTGAAGGATGCTTCTTCAAACCAAGCAGTGATGGCTATTCATGATGAAGCCAAGCTATTGGGACCTCTCTGTACCACTAAATGCATTGCTAAAGTTAACAGATACATGTCCTACAACTTGGAAATGAGATCCGATCTTGAGTCCTTAAATATTTCAAAAGCTGATTTTAGAAAGTTTGAAAATTATTATAAACTGAAGATAGAGGAATTAGAGAATACTATTTCATTTCTAAAACATGAGCACACAAATTTTACGACTCAAATCAAGGATCTCATAACTAAGCTGACTGAGTGCCAGGCTGAGCTTGTGATCAGCAAAGCCAGGGCAGAAAAGTGTGTTCTTGAAGAAGAGACCTTCAAGAACATGATATCCTCATCCCTGCACAACAAGGTGTGCTATCTAAACAAGCAGGGGTTGGGTTCTAATGAGATAGCTCCTCCACACACAATCTTTTCTGTAAGATCACACAGGTGTGGAACTTGTGAAGATGAGCTTCCTCTCATAGATCCTTTGAGTGAAGAGGATGAAGAAGTGATAGTGAATAATTCCTCTAAGAAGAGTGAAGAGAAGGATTCTATGAAGGGCCATTATCCTTCGGAGGACAAGAAGAAGACTGATTTGTTGTGTACCACTGCTACACAACTTGGACCATCCAATTCCAAGAATAGTTCTCAGCCCAAAAGGACTGTGTCAACATCTACAAGGATGAAGGTGGAGAAGGGATGTGATCAAAGTCAGTCTTGTTCTCAGTAGAAGACTCTTGTGAAGAAGAGAACTTAGTGTGTTATGTGTGAAAGTACAGCTCATCTTGTTTAGGATTGTCGATACAATCCTAAAGCTACTCTTCACATGACCAGGACAGGGACTCCCAAGAGTTCCAAGAAGATTCAAGCTTTGGAAGGAAAATCAGTTTCCTTCGGAAGCTCCAAAACTAAGAGGAAGGCAAGTGGAAAATTGTCTTCGGTAGAAAAGTTGGTCTCCAAAGGAAGGATTACTTCTGAAGCACTGAAGTCTGCTGAAGTGTCTGCAGAATCTTCCAAAGGTCCGGTCATCAAAACTTCTACGAAGTGTTGAAGGTCACGTCTAAGCTTCCAAAGGTGGTGTATAAGTCAAAGAAAGACCAAGTGATTGGAAGTTCTACATCAACAACAGCTCAAGATCCTCAAAGCACTACTATAGGATCTATTAATGTTGTGTTATCTTCTCTTTCTCTTAGTGAGCCCAAGACAAGTAAGGCTTGGGTTTCCAAATGTAACTAATCATTTTCTTTGTGCAGGGACAGCTCAAGACAAACAAGAATGTATGGATCATTGGCAGTGGTTATTCCAGGCATATGACCGGCAATAGTTCACTACTCCAGAACATTGAAAGGATTGATGGAGGGCCAGTTGCTTTTGGAGGAGATGAAGGTGGTTACATTTCTGGAAGGGGCAAGGTCACAAATCGTAAGCTCAACATTAAAAAGGTAAAGTTTGTCAAGGAGCTTTGGTAGAATCTTCTGAGTGTATCCCAATTTTGTGATAACAGTCATAACATGCTCTTTACTAAGCATGAGTGTAGTGTTCTCAAGCCGGCGTGGTCATTCCTCATGACAATATTCTGCTTAGAGCCCCCAGGAAAGGGAACATGTACAAGATGGTTTGGAAGAAATATCTCTCTCTGGAGAAGTTTCATGCTTTTGTCTAAAGCCAATAGTGACGAGTCTTTGTTAGGATGAGTGATTTAAGTTTGATCAATTAGAGTAGATTACAGCGGAATTCGAACAATGAATTAAACAATTTACCAAGAACTCAATTGATATTCAAGGGAATATTACACGGTTATAGAGAGAGAGAATTCTACAAAAGGAATATTTCATTAAAATGCTTTTATGGTGGCTGAAAGTGACGCAGTTACAATTAGGTCAACATACCTTATATATGGAATGTGACGTCTGCTGATGTCACTTGATAGTGACATCTAACAGAATTATACAAACAACTGAAATTATGCAAACTACTGAGAATGTTCTCAACAACTGATCACATCTCAGAGAATGCTAAGTACAAGAACATAAAACTACTGAACTAAAACTACTAAAACTATAAACTACTGAAAGGTAAATTACAAGTACTGAAAAGAAAAACCATCACAACTACTGAAGTTAATGACTTCAGCTGTTGTGACAAATACTGATCACTCTGGTCTTCAGTCTTTGTCTTTAGTCTTTTTTCTTCAGACTTCTATTTCAGACGTTGTCTTCAGCTGATAGCTTCAGACTTTGTCTTCAATACTTTACTTTCAGACTTTGTCTTTAGTTCTTTACTTTCAGACTTTGTCTTTAGTTCTTTACTTTTAGACTTTGTATTCAGTAGAAATCTTTGGATCTTGTCTTCAGACTTTGTATTCAGTAGAAATCTTTAGATCTTGTCTTCAGACTTTGTCTTCAGACCTTGTAATCAGTTGATCTCTTCAGCTGTTATGATCTTCTTCAGCAGTTATAATGTCTGTGGGACTTAGAGGTTTTTCTGATCAGGCTCATTGGTTCTTTTGGTCCAACAGTCTTTCCTATGGCATAAAAGAATGTGCCATGTAAACTTTAAGAACATGATTAAACTTATTAAGAATGATTTGGTAACTAGAATGCCAAAGAAAGAGTTTACTAGTGATGATCATTGTATTGCATGCCTGAAAGGGAAGCAACATAAGGTATCCCACAAGCCTAAGGAAAGGATCTCCATCATTACACCCCTACACTTATTACATATGAATCTCTTTGGCCCCACCAGTGTAATGATTCTATGAAGGACCTCTTAGTGTTTAGTGACCACAAATGACTTTACAAGATTCACTTGGGTCTTCTTCCTTAAAACTAAGGATGAGACTCCTGAGATTCTGAAGAATTTCATCCTAAGGATTGAGAGTCAATCTGATCACAAGGTCAAAACCATAAGATGTGATCAAGGAATTGAATTCAAAAACCAAATCCTTGACATATTTTGTGAGGGAAAGGGTATTACAAGACAATACAGTGCTCCCAGGACTCCTTAGCAAAATGGTGTTGCTAAGAGGAGAAATATGACACTGATTGAAGCTGCAAGAACCATATTGTTTGACTCTACGCTTCCCATCACCTTCTGGGCAGAGGCAGTCAACACTGCCTGCTATGTGCAGAACAGAGTTCTAGTAGTTAAGACTCATGGAAAAACTCCTTATGAACTTTGGCAAAATAGGAAACCCTTCATTGGCTTTCTTAGGACATTTGGATGTCCTTACACCATCTTGAATACCAAAGATCAAATTGCCAAATTTGCTAAGAAATCACATGATGGACATTTTATTGGATACTCTTCTCAAGCTAAGGCTTATAGAGTATACAATCTCAGAACTAGAATTATTGAGGTGTCAGCCAATGTGACCTTCAATGAACACACACCTTGTGAGGCTGGTTCTGGTCCCGACTGGCTGTTTGATCTTGATTTAGTTACCAACTGTTTTAATAAATATTATGAGATTGTTTCAAGATCTGTAGATATCTTATCAACTGGGGATCCTGATCCAAGATTTGAGCTAAGAAAACCTTCAAGTAACACAACTTCTTCTCCAGTTGGAACTACTTCTGCAAATGAAGTGTCTAACAGCTCCTCAATGACAAACTCAGCTGATACATCTGGGATGCCTTCAAATTCGAGCTTAGAGGCTCCATAACCAGATAAAGATGCCTCAAATGTAGAAGATAATAATGGAGGTGGTGATAGTGATCAGGAATTTCTTGATGTTGATAACCACTCCATTGATGACAACATCAATGATGTCACACACTCATTGGATCAAGTCTCTCTTGATAAGTGTTTTGATGTGGTGGGAGAAACATCTATGAGAGATCTAAATTTTTCTAATTTAGATCTCTCTTACCAACTTGTTGTGATCCTTCAGCTAAGGATCCACAAGTCTCACCCTACCACAAAAATCATTGGAGATGTTGACGTAGGGGTAAGAACAAAAGGAGAAACCCATGATACAAATGTTTTCCTTCACTCTTGTTTCTTATCCCAAATAGAGCCAAAGAAAGTTGATGAGGCTCTGAAGGATGGAAGTTGGGTTGCAGCCATGCAACAAGAGTTGCTTCAATTAGAAAGACGGAAAGTTTGGAACCTTTGTCCTCTTCCTTCCGAGAAGACTAACATTGGAACCAAATGGGTGTTTAGGAACAAAAAGGATGATAGAGGCATTATCATTAAGAATAAAGCCAGACTAGTTATTGAAGGATACACACAAGAATAAGGGATTGACTACACTGGTGTCTTTGCACTATAGCCAGATTGGAAGCTGTTAGGATAATCTTGGTATTTGTTGCATCCAAGAACTTCATGGTCTATCAACTTGATCTGAAGTGTGCTTTTCTTTATGGAATGATTGATGAAGAGGTGTTTGTCAAGAAACCACCTAGTTTTGTAGATCTTGATCATCCTAATTATGTCTGCAAGCTTGACAAAGCTCTTTATGAGCTGCATCAGGCACTTAGGAAGTGGTATGAGACTCTATCTTAGTATCCTTGCAAACATGGATACAAGAGAGGTACTATAGATGGAACTCTCTTCATCAAAGGACAACGAAATGACATATTGCTAGTTCAAGTATATGTAGATGATATCATCTTTGGTTCAACTAATACAAGGCTCTGTAAAGACTTTGAGAAGCTGATGAAGGACATATTTAAAATGAGTGCCATGAGGGAACTCAATTTCTTTCTGGAAATTCAAGTGAAGCAAGTTGAAGATGGCATATTCATAAGTCAGTCAAACTATCAAGACATACTTAAGAGGTTTAACATGACTGATTGTAAGATTGCTAAGACACCCATAGCTAGAAACCACTCCCTTCGACTTGATCTTGAGGGGGAGTGTGTAGATGAACACTTATACAGAGCTATGATTGTGTCTCTTATGTATCTTACAACTAGCAGGCCTGATATCATATTTGCCACATGTATTTGTGCAGGATATCAAGCCAACCTTAAGATGTTTCATCTTATCACTATCAAAAGGATTCTAAGATACCTCAAAGGTGCTTCAACACTTGGTCTGTGGTATCCTAAGATTCTGACTTCAATCTGTATGCTTATACAGATAGGGATTATGGTGGTTGCAACATGACTGCAAAGTCTACATCTGGGGGATGTTAGTTTCTTGGTAGAAGGGTTGTCTTATGGCAATGCAAGAAAAAATCCTATGTCTTTGCATCAACTGCTGAAGCTGAATACATTATTGCTGCAAGCTGCTGTGCTCAAGTGCTTTGGATTCAGAACCAGATGCTTGACTATGAATTAGACTTCAAGGAGACTCCCATTCACATAGACAACAACAATGATATCTTAATCACAGAGAATCCTATACAACACTCAAGGACCAAACACATCAACAATAGGTATCATTTAATAAGAGATAATTATGAAAAAGGATTAATTAAACTAATCAAAGTCCACATAAATAAACAATATGCGGATCTGTTTATAAAGGCTTTTGATGAACAGAGATTTAAATATCTTGTATCAGCTATTGGGATGATAAACTTTTACTAGGTTTTTCTTAAAACTAATTTTTATTATTTCTTAAGGTCTGTGTGTCATAAGTTGTCTACTTCATCACTTTCATAAACTCTTGTTTTCTTTGGATGAAAATATTTTTGAGGATTTTCCTTAGATTTTTGAAATTTCTGATCCTTGGGAAGATATGCTTTTACCTTGGGAAGAAAATCATGCCTTCAAAACAAATAACTGTCTAAGAAATTTTACCTTCAGAAGAGATTTCTGAAATAACTTCTCAAGCTTATTACTTGTCCCTGACACTTATGTGTTTTCAAGGACCATTTTCTTCGAAAGCAAAATTAACTCTCGGAAGCTATGCTCCTTTGATCAAAGCATTCAAGTTTTAATTTTCTCTTCTGAAGCAAAATTTTCACTACTCTTAGGAAAATCTTCCGAAGTCATATTAGCTTCGGAAGTTTTTTCATTAAAACATCCGAGGATAATTTACCTTCGGAAGGTTTTTGACTTCCAACAAAACAACTTTTTCAGCAAAAGCAATTACTTTTTCAGAGTTGGGACCGACATCCGGATTTCAAAGTTTATCCTCTTTCATTAAACTTTATTTGAAATCCTTTTACATATATAAACCCAATGGTTTCCCCCTCTTTCTATCATCTCCTTCTTCCTCTAGACCTAAAACCCCAAATTTGTCACTAAAATTTCTTTCTTCTTTCTTCATCCTAAAGCTTCCTCAAAATGGCTAACCTTAACCGCATAAATGATCCAAACTTTACCATGTAGTTACACAGGCAACATAACCAAGTTGCTCTGTTACACTATGAGAAAGATCCTCATTTCTCAAAATTTTGTCGATTATTAGCTCTATCAAACTACTTAACCTCCCTTACTATTAATCCTACTCTTTATGAGGATCAATTGCTAGAATTTTGGACGACCTACCAAGAGATCATCATGGATGGGGAGAAGGCACTATTTGCCATAGTGTAGGGGAGAACAGTCTTCATCACTCCAGCCATCATCAACATGCATCTTCAGCTGGAAGATGAAGAAGGTGAGGTGTTCTTTCCTAAAGAAGCTGTTAACAAGTCCTTCACGCACATGGCCGATGTGGGTGATTTTTTTGTCAAAACCTTTACGAAAGGGAAGGTCTCATCAAAATGGAAATTCCTGCTTTATGTGGTTATCCACAGCTTATCAAACAAGCATAGTGGATGGACCAGATTCCTGAGGATCTCTCCTTCATTGTTCATGGGATGGTTCAGGGAGTCAAGTTCAGGTACTCCCAGTTTGTTTATACTAATCTTCTTGCAAACTTAGAATCCTTATAGTATTATATGTTCCCAAGATATGTTCAATACATTCTTAATTATGAACTGGGCTCACAGTTAAGGGGAACAGGTAATAGTCTTAGATTGGAACAGATGAAGCCATCCATTTTTAGAATATTGAGAAAGCCCACTCTTGGCTTCTCTGGGGTAGAAACAACCCTTGTCCCAAAAATGTTAGAGCTCATTGCTCAAGGTGACAACCTAGCAGCACCAGCTAGTGTTGAACCACACCTTCTACATCCCAAACACCTAAACAGCCACAAATCACCCTCACCTACCAAAGAAAATACAAACGAACCCCTACACAAACTATTCAAACTGTGCAGGCCCCCATATACTCACCCACACAGGAAAAAGTGGACACTGGAGCTCCTACTTAACCTGAGGAGCAGACCACTCCTATTCCTTCAATAACCAGTGCTGAGGTGCCTCATGCTCAGCCTGATGAGCTTATAAGCCCAAATGCCTTAAGCCATCACTCTGAGTCTCAACACTTAAGTGATCGACCTTGAGGGGACAGTTACCATCCCCAGCCTTTGGACTTAAACCAACCAATCCCCAACCTTGACTTCTACACTAATAAAGATCTAGGTAAGTGAGTACCATGATTCTTTCTTCTTTTCCCCTACTCAAGGAGAGATGAGTGCTTCTGAGTCTCCTACTTCTAGCCGACATCAGTCACCTACTACTGAGGACACTTATGAACCTGTTCAGGATCTCCATACGGAAGAGGCTCTCTCTTTTGAAAGTGATTCCATCATTAAGACCTCAACCATGGCAAATCAACCCACTGACATCTCAACTAAGGTTGCTAGTGAGCAGAGGAAATCCAGCAGCCAAGAACCTGAAGCTTGTGGTGAGAGGGAGGACTCTGGTCCAATCATTTCATCCCCCAATGATTCTTTTGATGACGATAAGAGGAATTTATGACTAAAGGTGCAAAAAATGTCTAAAACATGCACCTGTTTAGTCTCCAAGGTCAATCACCTTAAATCTCAAGTGACTACCTTGCAAAACAAGGTTAATGATTAGCAACTTGAGATTTCTTATCTTAAGGACAAACTAGCTTGGAGACCTTTAAGAGGAGCTCAACCAAGACACAAGAAACTGTGTATGTGATTGACCTAAGACCTAGCTCACCTATGCAAGTGGGCGATGCTACCAAAAAGGGGGAGAAAGTCATTACAATCAAAGAACCTAGGAGTTCTTCAGAGAGAGTAGACATTGAGGACTCACTATCCTCACTTGTAATTGTGCACACTAAGCAACTTCCTCAAGTTCACATTGATGTGGACTCCATAGACTTCTTCATACAGAGTCTATTTATGGAAGGAATACCAAGGGCTATCTCATCTCCACCAACTTCAAATCACATCATTGGGTGGAGGTATGACAACAACATAAGAGCCCTCATCACCCTTAGAGTTCAAGGGCAGTAAGAGGTCTTCAATTTTCAGACTTTGAACTTCTATGAAGGTCTGGATCTAGTCAACATGCCACTTGTCAACCCAAGAAAATCAAGACAAGATGACAGGCTTGCTTAAAGAATCCAAGACAAGATCACTATAGAGTTCAACTTCAGAAGGCGAATAAGGCAATCAGGTAATGTCATCGGTCAACTCGATGTTGAGGTAGACCATAGGATTAGTTTCATACGGGAAACCTTGACTGAAGGCCTAGTGGCAGAATTTGAGGGCCCTGTCTCATCATCATCAACTGTTGCAGAGATTCATACCCCTATTGAGACACCTGCTGGTGAAGGTGCTTCTCAACCTCTCTCTGACCAGAGCATGGATGCTACACAAAGCAACAAAGGCCAAAGCTCTCTCCACCCTGAGTCACAAAGGTCTGTGAGTGACAAAGGGAAAAGAAAGATGACATCTGAGGAGATTGAGGAAGAGGAGAGAGAGAGGAAAAGGAAGCTGAGGGTAGAAAGTTCCTCTTCTAGGTTTGCAAGGCTTATGGAAACCGCTATTAGGGCTGCCCCCAGACCAAACACTCAAGATGATGAGTTGAGGGTATTCAGGATCAACTACTTGCAAACCAGGAACTATGACATTGATAATGTTGTTTCTCTCCCCTTAGAAGAGTTAAATGAACTGGTTGATAGAAAATGGTCAAAGGAGAAGAAAGAGGCAGAAGATGCCGAACTACTTTTACAAATAAAAGAAGAAGAAGAAAGAAGATATTATATAGCATGTGCCTACGCTCTCCCCAGTTCAAGAAAGTCCTGCACATGAGGATGCGGTTCAACAAGAACCTCAGGTAGACAAAGAAGATGAAAGGATCAAGATGAATCAACTACCTGAGTGCCATAGGCCTCTATCAGGCAGATGCACTTCTTCCCTTATCCTATGACTATATTGAGTTTGAGTATCTCAAACAATCTGAACTTGTGATAGTCAATGAAAGAAAGACTACCAATAGGAAGCTAAGGGAAGAAGCTCCTAAATCAAGAGCCATCATCCAGAAGAGCAGGAAGAAGTCTGTAGACAGGTAGAGGATGAAGAGCTTCTTGAAGCTGTATGGATTCTTCGAAAGGAGAATTGGCCCTATGTCTCTATCCATCATGGATGAGCATATAAGGGTAATTAAGCAGAAGACCAAGAGTGGAGAGATGACTGACTTACACTCCCCTCCAAGTCAAGCTCCACCTGAAGTGGAGGTTAAGGTTGAACAACTAGAGACAACATAACCTGGACATCCTGCTGTATCTCAGCAAGCTTCATCTTCTAATCCATAACTGGGTCAGACTCCCTCTCATTCTGAACCTTTGAGAGTGGAAGACCCAACTGAGAAAGACAAAGAAGATAAATTAGGTGCTGTAGGCCGGTCTTCTCAGTTCAAAGAAACAAAGAGAAAGAGAAGGATGGCTTCGAAGCCAAAGCCAAAGAAAAAGAAAGATACATCATTTTCTAAAACTCAGGATGAGTCAGAAGATCCTGAGGATGTGCAGCCAGAGGATGCTACATCAACTCCCAATCAAGAAGCTCCTCTAGCAGTAGGAAGATCCATCTTGTCCTGGACATACACCATAAATCCGGAAATATGGCATGTCAGTAGAGATCAAGGCATTGAGGATGTCTACACATGGCATGACATGTTCAATCAGCCTCTGCATGATCTCTTTGACATGAGAATACATTTTAAGAGTCTGAGTGATCCTGATCATCTCATGAAGAAAGGGATGGTCATCATCATAATAAGGACTATTGATATCTGAAGTCTTCAAAGACTTTTGGTAGCATCAGCCTTGGGGAGTTTGTAAGGTATACATGTTAAGGCTTATGCAACTCAAACACTTCAAGTCTCCTGCATGCTGCACAATAACATTGAAGAAGAATGCTTCGGAAGTTTCACACAAGCAACAAAAATATTCTAAGTGTGAAATCTTCCGAAGCCAAGACCAATATCTTCTGAACCAAAGATGAAGTCTTCTGAAGCTTTAGAGACAAAGTCTTCTGAAGCTCAACTCTTGAAGAAAGATTTCTTTCGAAGACTTTTACTAAACATGCTTTATCTTATATACTTCACATAAAGCTGGACCACTTTCTACTACGACTATGTAAAGTCACCAACTTGCATGAGTTGGTGAAAAGGTCCATGCTTTTAGTAATGACATTGAGGTCTTCAGTCTATAACTTTCTATTTTATCCTTTTTCTAAAATATTAGGATGTGAGCTATGGCATGTCATAGTCACAAGTCAAAAAGCAATCTGCCTTTTGACTCTAAAATTGATTTTGTGTTGTGTCTAGTCAATTGTATCCAGCTGGCCTTCAAAGTATGGCCGGCTGTAGGATGTAGTATATGTATCTCAAGTACTTGTAACTTTCCTTTATGCTTTGTAACACTTGTAAAAGAACTAGAGAAGGCAATATACTGCAATCTTGAAAACCATCTCCTTGTGTATTTTGCTTTCCTGTTCTGTCTCTTATTTACTTGTGTTCTTTGTATCATCTCTTGTGGTTAATCCGGTCTCATTGTTTGATTAGTCTAGTTAATCTCCTCTTTTTGTTGTTGTGTTGTAATTGACCACCCTTCACCGGTCCTGCATAATCTTTCGTGACAAAGGTGTCCCTTGATCCGGCACCAATCATGCCATCTCATTAAACATAGTGTTGTATTGCTATGGGTCATCGTTCCCACCTTGAGCCACAAGAACTCCCTTTCCACCTTATCCATTTCCCTATGAGGACAGAACTCCTCGATCACCAACTTCTTTAGCACCGACCACCTCATTCTTCCGATAGCCCGGCTACCCTCAACTTGAACAATATTTTCCACCAGCACAAAGCCGAGTCCATGAATTAGTGGGTGGAAAACTTCACTTTCTCATCTTCCGAGCAATCGTTGATGTCAAGAATAGCTTCCATCTCTCTGACCCACCGATCAACAGCAGTAACAGTGCTGCTACCATCAAAAGTAGGGGGCTTGCATCTCTGAAATGCCCCATAGTTACAGCCTCGTACCGTCTCCTGCACAGGCTCTTCTTCCTCCTCCTCATCATCAGAGAGAACCATCTCATTCTCCGGTTGCTCGTGTCCTCCGAGGACCTATTCCTCTCCCTTCATTTTTCTTTTCTTACAGCCTTAATCACTTCAATCATCACAAATGGTAAGATCACTTGCATGACCTGATGCACCTCATCTACAAATAGCCTCCTTCACTGAGGCTTTTAAGTTAGCACTCTCATCTCCACCCTCTGGATCAGGGGTCTCAGGTTCTTCATCAACCACATTTTCGGCTCTAGGCCTTCCTCTCATGACCTATGGTTGAGAACCAAGTCCACCATAACCTCCACCACGTGAATCACTCAATGATCTACCACCGCCCATCCTCTAAACACACCATAAGATTCAAACAGTAACACAGTAATTCAAGGGAATAGCTTAGTTCATGTCAAGTATAGTAAGTCCCTAATTATAGTGGCTAGTTATGATTAGCCACTTACTTTACTCTTCATACCCCAAGCATTTCCTATCCTGACTACATCAGTATCTAAATCTACAAACAACACATAAACCACATAGCATGCACACATAATACTGGTTAACATTAAGAAGATACCATCATGGCACGCAACTACTCGGATTAGCATCCCTTCCCTTTCCTTCCTATTTTCAGTTCAAGTTTAGGTTTATTTGAAAATTTACCCATTTCAGTTAAACTTTGGCTCTGATACCAACTTGTAAGGCCCTAGCCCCAGGACAGTCACAGCTGGTCAATCATCACACATAAACATATATTTGTATTAACTTACTAAAAACATGCAGTGGAAACATTTAAACATCCATATCATTCCATTATAATAGCTTTTTCAAAATAATACATTTTTATCAAATTACAAAATACTTATTGCATTACATCATAAAAACATTATAAAAATGGATGCCATCCAAAACGAGCCAATTAGCCACCCTGTGCCATCCTCAGCAACCTTTACCTGCCAACTGGAAAAACAAAAAGTCAGCGTTGCTGACAGAGTTCTAGTTCTAAAATAAAACATATTTTACCATCACTGAAACCATTCTTTACTTTCTTTCAATTCATACTATATTTGCGTACATGATCACATATCGTACGTGGATAATAACATTATTATCTTCCTTTCCTGTTCATCATTTTATTTCTTTATCTCTTTATCTCTTTCCGGATCAGTGTCATCAGCTATACCCCAAACGTATGCACAAAACGGGTACTGGGCGGAAGATCATAAATGACTTCCATACCGCACATAGCCTGGCACTAGCACCGGGGCAAGCGACAAAGATCCCAACTATATACTACACCTGAAACGTATGCACAAAGCGGGTACTGGGCCAAAGATCCTAAATGACTTCCATAATGCACATAGCCTTGCACCAGCACCAGTATGCGTAGTCACTATAAACCATGTACTATATCACTGGTCAGTCACAAAGACTAGACCCCTACATGTTTTCTTAAGGGTTAGCTACACCACACACAGTTGAGCTTATGACATTTTAGAGTCGTGCACTTCCGTACATTTTGCTTGCAAGCCTTTCTTCACTTTGTCTTTCATTAATGAATGCATTCTATCATTATGTTCCTCTTTTCATTATCTTCCGGTTTACTTTACATAATACTTTATCACGTAAAGCCATGGGAAAGATAAACATAGATAATACGGAACATCAACATGAACTTACAAACATCGCCATACAGGGCACCATTATACTATATAACAAACATCATCATGCATAAGCATCAATCATACATCATCATACATCGCCCATCACATCATCTATAACTTCAAAAAGTCAACTTACATCGCCTATCACATCATCTATGACTTCAAAAAGTCAAAGCCTACATATCACTATTCCCCCAAAAATCAAAAAATATTCTAAGTCTTTAGGTGCATGGACACTATGCAGCCGCGTGGCCTTTCAGGTGCATGGGGAACACTTAGGCACATGGGCAAAATCCAGGTGCATTAGCACTATTGGGACACATGGCCTTTGAGGCACATGAGGAACACTTAGGTGCATGGGCAACACTTAGTCTATTTTAGGCAATTCTAGGCGCGTGGGCACTAAGCAAGCACATGAGCTATCTGGGTGTATAAACACTTAGTCAATTCAGCCTATTTCTAGGCGCATGAGTACTATTCGCGCGCATGACGTTCTAGGCGCAGGGACATTTGGGCATTTATTTTCAGTTGGGCGCATAGGCACTGTTTAGGAATATGAGCATTCTAAATCATACAAAACATCATAATTTAGTCCCTAAACATCAACTAACCTATTCTAAGCTTAAATAATACATTCTAAGCCTTAGAAACACAACGATAACATCATCAAACACATACATAGCCCAAAATCAAACACACATATAAACACATACGGGTATAAAACCCAACTCTTGTAAGAGTTCATACATGCATTTCCAGCCCCAAAGAAGTTAAAAACAAGTAAAAAGGGGGTTCTAGAACTCACCTTTGCAGCCTC